>LIEC01006814.1:0-10805 GCA_001925005.1 Drosera capensis
ACATCCAACTGTGGATTCAGAACAGTTGGATTATCATGTACGAACTGTCTCTGCCAACGAACAGTGAAGTTGCTGAGAAGAGGTGTCGACGGGACATAGGACTTCACACCCAATACTCCCTGCATGGAAGACGCGATGTCAGGGTTCAATGTGTTCAAGACATTAGCCAGTGCATTGGTGATGATCCACACATAATCTTGGCTCATCATTCCTAGCTGCGCGGCCATAATAAAAAGTCGTGCTCCCAAAGCGGATGTCATGTGAACCATGAAGACACGAGTCTGCATGGTCATTAGCTTATACAACTCGGCAGAAATGTGACCATCACTTGCTGATGAAGGTATCACACTTCGATAAGGAACACGGTCACCGTTTTGCTGCAAAGCATCCTCTAGGAAAGGTATCAGGCCGCTGCCAAACTCACTGTCTTCGTAGATTGGGATGACTTCCCTCCATCCAAACGCTTGGATGAGAGCGGTGATCGCTTGAACTTGTGATGAATCATCCTGAGTCGCCTGAATGAAGTATGGACTACCGCTGGAGGCAAGTAATGGACTCGTCGCAGAATATGTGACAATCGGAACTTGTGCTTTTTCTCCAAGGTTAATTACGAACTGGGCTTCGGAGGAAGTCGTTGGCCCTATGATTGCTTTCACTTGAATGTTCTCGATTAGGTCCAGCACTGTACTTGCATCAAGAGCCAAAAGAAGATTAGCATGGATTCATCGAAATAACTAATCGTTCTTGAACTATATATGTATCCGTTTGATCCTACAGTACATTATATTGTTTCACGTCGGTAATGCACTTGATTTCTTGCACAAATGTGTTAGAATCCAAGCAATTTTCTGAATATTTTGCAGATATAGATCTTGGATGCATCAGTTGACCTGCGGTTAGATATCCATTCATAGATTATTTATCATTAAATTATATTTTTAATAAAACGGAATTCTCGACAAGATATCGAAACAGACATGATATTGAGATCAGCGTTCGATTCCAGACATATGAGCTATGGCCTATGGGCTTTGGGTAATGGCTCCATAAGAAAATCCATAGTCCATTCTTTCCTTCACCAGCTGGACAAACGTTTACTTTTTATGACAAGGACTAAAATTGGTTTGATAACATCAAAATCTTTGACTTCCTTTACCAGCTGGACAAACGTTTACTTTTAATGACAAGGCCTAAAATTGTTCCACGAAAATTTAATATCGAAAGATATTTGTTTATAAGTACTTAAGATGCAAAATTACGACGTTGTACTAGGTTCCTATCTCTAGTGTCACTGAAGATTCAAATCATTGTAATAACTGGTCAACACTCCACGCCAAATTTTAAAAGCAAAAAATAGAAGGGAGAATTGGTCAACCAAATTCCCAAGAGTTGAGGAAGGCATGAATCATCGAAGATATTCCTCTCCAAAAATATAGAAACATTTATGGGATATCCTAAAATACAAGATACATTTTCTCCTTTTTTTTTTGGATTTTTTGGATAAACTTTTCATTATATAAGTATCAAAATAATCATTATTTGTTATAGTATATTCCATTATCTCATATCTTAATTATTATAGTAAATCTCAATATTATTAGTAAAAAAAATAAGAAAAAGAATACTAACAATATGGCCATCACATATTGTGTATGTTGCGTCTCTCTTTCTCCACTGTCTTTTCGTTGCTTGTGCCATTTTTAGAATGGGACCATCGTCATCGTCCCTTTAACAATCTCAAAAAAAAAAAAAATATTATTTTTTAACAAATTTCATAAATATTTAACACATATATAAATTCACATGTCGAGTTAAATTGTTTTCTATATTTTGGGACAGAGGGAGGAGTATATGACTAATATGTCCTATCCGGCTATGTTAATCCCCTCAACCTGGATTAGCAAAATACAGAAGACAAACTTTTGAATTGATGGATGGAGTCGCACTTTGTAAGATATCCCTCGCACAAATGTTGCTTATTAGGTTTTTCATAATGGATAACCAATGCATTAGGATATACACTATTTGAGACAAAAGCACTCAAATAAAAAACGGAACCAACTCTATTTAAAATTCGAAACAAAGTTTACTTATATGTCTTGCATCCATCATACAGTAACATTGACCCCCCAAATTATCATATATATTACAGAGACATGATCACATACCAGCAGCAGCTGTAACAACGTCACCCTTGGTATCTCTTGCATCAACAACCAACCTAGTCCTGTAATGAGGCCGCGACGCATAGAAATCCGACAGAGCCATGCTTATGCAGCTCAGCCCCATTTTCCCCACCCACACCCCCATGTCTCCCACCACCCCTACCTTCACCTCCACAACGTTGTGATCATCACCTGCTGTGGCGATATTGTTAGTAGCGTTGGTTGCCTCGCCTGTTTCCAGACTGTCCATCACAACGAGCAAACACAAAGCAGCCACATGAACATATGAAATGTGACAGGTCGCTGCAATAATGGGCTTTTTGTTCATCTTAACCCTCCAACAATGGTTTTATATGTATTGTTTTAGGTACTAGAGAAGGGAGGGGACTTCCCTTTTGTTCTTCTTTAGTAGTTTCTTCTCATCCTCATTGATAGTCCTTGTGGTCCTTTTCGCCTTGAGTGCTTGATGCAAGGCCTCAAAGTATCCAGCACAGGAGTTTCCAGCAGAGCGGAGTTTCCAACAAAAGCAGAGTTTCTAGTACAGGAGGTAGACACAAAATTAAGATCACAGTTTTGCCGCCACTCCTGCATCAAAAGATTAAGAAAAGTGTAGGAAAAGAATAAGTGGGCATGGGTCTCCACTTACATAAAACACATAGAGCATCATCCAGTAAGCACATTCCCATAAGGCGATCATGGGTATAGAGCCTTTGTCGCACCACTAGCCAAGTAATGAAGACATGTCTTGGGATATTTCCTTTGAACCAAATAAGCCTGTGTCATAATATCTTTGGAACCCTTTCTCGAAGATGATTCCATGCATGGGCATTTGAGAATCCCCTCTTTCTTCCATCACCCCAAAGGCAAACATCCATCTCTCCGTGGATAACAGGAAGAAGAGAGTCATGAAACAAGTCTAGAATAAATAAAAGCAGCTGCCACGATGAGTCATGAATAAAGGAGTGTAGTGTAGGGATTCGAGTGTTGCATATAAAGAAGCTAGAGACCTTTAAATAAAGAAAACCAAGAGTCATACCATAATTTAATAGATTGCCCATCTCCAATCTTCCAACTGATTTGTTGTTGAGCCAATGGTCTAAGCTGCAACAACTGTCTCCAGTTCCACGAGCCAGCCTTTGGAATTTTCATGGATCAAAAGTTATTATTTCGCACAAGATTAGCATATACCCAGTCAGTCCAAATGGTCTTCTCACCCGAGACAAGACCCCAAATATGTTTCAACATAAATGTTTTGTTCCAGGTTGGCAACCGACGAAGCCCAAGTCCTCCTTCCTTCTTAGGGAGACACACAGTATTCCAATCAATCTTCTCACCCGCAGCACCCAACAATGGGTCCTTCCACAAAAACCTTCTGCATACTTTCAATCCTAAGCAGTACACTCTTAGGCATTAGAAAGACTCTAGACCAAAATACTTGAATGGATTGCAGCACAGACTTAAAAAATAATAACTTGCTAGCATAAGACAATGTTCGATTTGCACAACTAGCAGTTCGTTTAGCAACTTTGTCAAGTAAGGGTCTACACTCTCTGGCTTTTAACCGTTTCGTGATAAGGGGATGTCCAAGTATCGTACTGAAAAAGATCCCTTACCAAATCCCCAAATATGTTGAGCAGAATCAATTATAGAGGCTTTATCCCCCGCCAGAAAGAATTCACTTTTAGAGGGATTAGGATGTAAACCTGAAACCGAGAAGAAGAGGTCAACCCCTTCCTTAAGCAGTTTTATAGATTCGAAGTTCCCCTCCTAGAATAACAATACATCATTAGCAAAGTTTGAAGGAAGTCCGTATGCATAAATCAAAAGTGATAGAACGACGCCTTTATTTTCCTACCCACATCAACACGGACAACTACAGAGGAATGATCAGAAACCCTTGGGGGAGAAAGTCAGCTTTAGAGAAATTGAACTCAGTCTGCCATTTGGAATTGCACAACACCCTGCCAATTTTCCTATAACAAGCATGCTCTCCTTGAGATCTGGGGAACTTATCAAAGGATGGCAGCCATTTATCTGTACCTCCCTTTCTATCAGCTACCTCTTTAATTCCTTCAGTATCTTCTACCTCGTAGCTTCGTCACGTATGTGGAAGTAATAAAAACCAAACGCATCTACTATCACATCCTCCAACCCGAGCTTGCTCCAGGCGCTCTTGGCAATCCTCTCCACGGTCATCACCAGTAATTTCCCAGAGATGAAATAGCCCACCAAATAGCTGCCCCATTTGGTCGTTGCTTCCGCAATGGCCTCCGCTGATGGTTCGAATATCATTCAACCGTCCTCATAAACCGATTCGATGAAGTTGAGTTTCATCTTTCTATCCAGCGGATTAGAATTCAGCATCGACGTAAAGGTTTGTCCTTGGCCAAGGGAACCTTGCGTGGCGGGTTGCGCAGCGTCAAAGTTCCACGTCGGAACATGACTTCGACCTCGACTCTGCTGCCTAAGGTGGGTAGGTTCAGGACGTCGAGATGCATTCCAGCCAAAACAGGAAAATTTGAAGATTTACCGTTCTTCGTGTTCTTCAGATTACTGTTCATGTGAACAGTAATCATCGAGGGCAATCCAGATTTCCCCGTCCCAAGAACTAGGCCTTGCACAACAACAGCAACAGTAACACGGAGCTCCCAAAATCGTTGAGAGAGAAAGCTCCGGTTCACAAAGAGCTAAGTTCGTGATCTTTGTTTTTTCCCTTTTTATGTTTGAATCTTATACTTCTTTTAGCACTCTGGAGTTTGTAATTCATGAACTGACACAAAGCAATATATATATAGAAGTGCATACTCGTAGTTATCGCATGAAATATAGTTCCTAGTAGAACTTCAGAATATTTTATACACATCATATTCAAAAGGATGGCAACAGGTCTTTAGATATTCAAATCCCATTGCATCTCATAATTGATGGCAGGCAAGAATCATTGACAATATCAAAGTACAACTAGATGCATTCAAGTTAAATAACAGAATCAGGACTTACAATTACATATGGCGGGTTGGAGCTTTTAGCATCTGCAACAAAAAAGCCAGATTTCTTCCACCAAGCGTACCATCTAATCTCATAAAGTGCATGAGAAGAGGTTAGAAGTTAGAACAAAAACACCAAAGTGTTTTTCAGACGACGAGGGGAAGAATCCTTACGATGCTTCACCACACTTGGATTTTATTGTTTAGCCATCATACGGAAGAGCAATTTCTTCTCGCCAAGACAAGTTTGCGGATCTATATAATCTGGTTTCGGTCTCGGATCGGAGATGAAGCGAGGAGGAATCGTCGAAGGAATTGGGAGAGGAGCGCTAGATCACAGCGGCGACGGAGAAGTATGAGTTAACGAGGGTTGACAAAGATTTTATCTTATATGTGGAGTGGGAAGAAAAATAATCAAACTCTTTGCGTGTGAATCTAATACAAATATACAATTCACAGTATATATATTTGGTGAGTTTATAGTTTCTAACTAATTTATTCATTTGCGAATGATTCGCGTGACGTTCAAACATCATTTATCTAAAATTATCGTGAAATATCAATAGTATTTTAAATTATGTGCTTCATCCCTAAGTTAATGACATAATTTTCTTATATCATTAAGACAAATTACGAAACTTCTAAAAAATATTGAATAGGAAGAGAGTAGAAGATCAATATCTATCGATACATGTATTGAGATTCTTAAATCTTTTGTATTTATTTAAAATAAAAATCTGATTTATTCGTTTAAATCTTCAACAATCATAATCTCCCAATGCAATGTTAAAATGCCCACACATGTTGGATTAGTATGAAAAAGTTTGTTCGCCCGTGGAGTCATGGACGGGATCACAAGAAAAAGGAGAACACATAAATAATTTTGAAATAATAAGTGCTATAAAACAAATGATATTCTTCGTGTTGTAGGTTTTTTAGAATAATAAAAAAATCTGAAATAACATCTATACCATATACTAAACGAAAGTATGAGGGGTAATAGTTTTATCGTATATTTTAAATTTAACTATTTATTTTTATAAAAGTGAATCAATATTTGGATTTGTTTTTGATGGAGTCATATAATAATATCTTTTTCTGAAAAATAAATTAAATATCGTATAAGTTGACAAAAATCAAAATAATTCTTATAAAATACATACTTCATTCATCCCATAAAAAATACAACGGATTGACTTGACATGCATGTCGATGCAAAATTTAGCACGCATATAATTACAAGAAAATGCGTGTTATATTTTCGTAGGATAGAGGGTGTCAATTTTTAATCTTATATACAATCTAGTGTTATTCAACGTATTTAATTACCAATTAATCAACTATCGTTTTGAAATCCAACTTTATCCTTATTATACTATGAAAGGAAAGATATTAGTTGAAGTCAAATTATAATAACTATACCTAAACAATGATAGAAACCTCCTTTCACCTCAACGCCACCGTAGTCTTTGCCGTCGCTGTCGTCGACATCGTAGTCGGAGCAAACAGTGTGTCCACATTAGCATTCAGTGCACAATGATAATTCTATCATAAACTCAAAAAAACGCACTATTCTCGACAATACGTTTACAATAACTAACAGTGCTCCAAAATAAACCATAAGTAGTCTATAACCACCATTGTTGCGCCTCGAGAGTTCTACCCGATCATGGATGTTTTTTAGATCCTCTAATTTGTGGTAAAAGGACGTTTTTCCTCGTAAAAAATGCACTCAATGAAAATAGTGCGTCTTGATGAGAATTCTATTTCATCGTGGCTACTTTTTAAATCCTCTAATTCATGGTAAAAGGAAGCTTGTCCTTGTCTTTTTTTTTTTTCATGAATCGACAACAATACGACAAAGTCTTGATCCTCTTCAAATTTTTTTCGAGAAGGTTGATGACAATAGCTTTCCTCAATCAACAATCCCTGAGAGATAACAAACAACTGGGTCAAGAAAGCATTGATCTTATGCAGAAAGATCACATGAAGCGTGATTCTTTGTAGAAAAGGTGTTCGATCATGATGGCGATAACGAGGTGACAATGGTTGGTGGTTATGTTGAAGATGGTAGGAGAAAGAAAGATGATGGTAATGATGTTAGTTGACGATAGGTTATGAAGATTGATTAGGGTTTTTGTTAGTGGGTGATTAAATAATGGGTTATTTCTTAACTAGGGACATGTTTGAGAGATCAATACAAAATAATTTAAAAAAACATAATTTATTGGTAATTAAATAAAATAGGTAGCATCAATTAGTAAATAAGCTTGAAAAAAGACACCAATAAATAATTTTGTTATTTTATAATCACATCGAATTATAGGTTAACTTTTAGTTTTATCATCTTAAAAAATTTAAATTTTCTTGTGCATTTATACATACCGCAAGCTATATTAAGAAAATATCTTTATTTTAAAACTCATTTTCAATAAATCCACAATAAATATATTAGGGGAAGATAAAAATTGAATTGATAGCTTTTCTAAAAGTTATAATTTATTTTTGTACAATAATATTGAATTGATTAAATTTTATCATGAAAGTTATGATTTGATTTCGTACAGTAATATTGAATTGATTACATAAATTTTAGAATGACACAAAATCAAATTGATATGTCTCACTTATGTGTTGATGATTTATTTTCATACAATAATACTGAATTGATTAAAAGTATCATTTGAATTTTTATTGATTAAAAACTATTTAGATAACTTATCCACTAGACCAAAAAAAATCTAAAAATATCCGATCAAGTCACAACCTCAAACACTTTTGCTTACTATATAATATAGAAATATATTTAATTTTGATCATCTAGATTTTGGATAGCAAATATATATCATTCCGACATAAAGTTTTTGGGTAAATAGATATTATATAATTAAGATTTACTAATTGTCTTTTAATTATGATATTTTATTTATTATTCCAGACGGCCATGACATAGCACAGAAAAAATTACGATGAAGGCTACCATAAATATTGTATTATTGGTTTTTTTAATTAATATTTTAATTAGTATATTTAATTGCTTAAATAAATCTCAATCGTTTATTAAAATCTTGAGATTGTCCGGTGTGACACAAACATATGGTTATGTCAATTGGGTTAGTATATAGGAGCAGTAGATATGATTCAAATTTTGGTGATGAGAATGCATTTTTATTTTATTTTTTTCAAATTGATAAGAAAGATTAAGATATGTATAATAGAAATTAATAATCATGATTCAAATATGTGATGGAGATGTGCAATCTAAAAATTTAGAAACTCCTAGTCATGAATTTGATACAAATCTCATAATACACTATTCCCACGTTGAGGCTAAGTTTGATTGTTTGACATCAAGCTAAGTTTTGTTAGCCGCTATCAACTCCATTTGTGATTGATTCTCACATCATATGTTTGTTATTAAGCTACGTTTGACTGTTTGAGGCTTCCGATACCCTAAAGGAAACATGTCGGAGTTTATCTTGATGACCAATTGAACCATGAAAAAATATGTGACTTGATAGGACTGGACCAAAGTGATCTGTTAGCCAACATCAACTCGCACACACTTAAAATACATCTGCTGATTCGACTTACATTTTCATCAACTCATCATTAACTATCATATTGCCTCCCTTACAACGGATGTGAGATATAACCAACCAATACTACTGGCATTGGAAAAGGTTTCATTTTCATGAATTTTTTGTGATGTAAACAACTGAATTTTATGCTAAAATGATACCGTGAGTGTGTTTACAAGTAAATTTTTGACTTTATAGTATGATTATGGCTTATGAATATTCTTTTAATACATTCAAAATTCTTTAGCTTTGAGTTGATACGATGGCTTCAAGGTTACACCAACTGAAGTCTCAGGCTGGTCAGCCTTCACAATTTATCGCTAAACATGGAACTGCCTACTACAAGCAACTTTTGGAGCAAAACAAGGAATTTATCCAAGAGCCTCGAACTGTTGAGAAATGCAATTTGTTAGCTAAGCAATTATTTTACACTCGGCGTGTCAGGTTAGCTTTACATAATCCGTGGGTCTTATTCTTGTTAGGTACTATTTGATATGCATGTAATAAGACGTTATTCAGCAGAGGGTCTGTTGGTTAATCATGATAAATGATTAGATACCCTCCTCACCCTTTGTTAATTCAAAGCGCAAAGTTCTTTCCAGGGTGCACAACAGATGATTGCATAAGTATATGCAGATAGGAAATGCAGCTTGTTTTATGCTCGTTTCCTTCAGTTTCTGCCATATCTGTTAGAGATTCTTTTGCATGACTTCTTATGTACAATTAAGGAGAAGGATTTCGAGTATACCTCTCGGAAACATGGTCAGGAAGTTTTAATAAGCTCACATCTGGGTATTGATATTGATCTGTTAGCTATGGAGTCTCAGCTCAAAGAACAAGGATCATGAAGATAAGATTTTCTATGTTTTTAATAGTTTTTTTTTTCTTTTGATGCTCCATATCATTATGTTTAATTTCTTTATGGCTTCAAGTCACGTGTATTTTATTTACCTACAAGTACAAGACATTGCTTTTCATTCAAAGATGTATTCTTCTTCTTACTAAACGTGTATCCAAGAAGCGTGTTTCTCTGTTTACTGTTTTTGGACTTCACCATCTGATGCATCTTCACTTCACCATGTATGTCACTTTTAATGGTGGCCATCATTCACGTATGTTGGAAATCCCACAGGATATCCTACCTTTTTGGCTTTCTTGGCTTGAATCTTGTGGAAATTGTAAAAGATAAGCATAGAATATCTCCCAAGTACTCCTCAAAGCTGAACTCCTTTTCTTTTGGGTTAATGTGGGGATCGCATTCAAGGAAAGTTACCTGATGACCATTGTATGCAAAGAAAGCTTGGCATCTAATGATGCCATTCTAACATATATATAGTCAATACAGAATACATACAGAATACAAGATACAGAATACCGTATATCCTATTACCCCGCCTCAATTTGTGCGGGAGGATCAACGCCCAAATTGGAACGAAGAAACTCAAACCGATCCGAAGATAAAGCCTTAGTAAAAATGTCGGCAAGCTGAAGATGAGTAGGAACATAGCGAACGATCAAATCTCCATGAGAGACGCGCTCTCGAACAAAATGATAATCAACAGCCACATGTTTACTACGTGCATGAAAGACCGGGTTCAGGACGAGATACGAAGCCGAAACATTATCACAGAATAACCGAACAGGCTTGACAAGAGGAAAACCGAGCTCGGCCAACAAGGAACGGATCCAAAGTGTATCGGCAACCGTATATGCAACCGCCCTGTATTCGGCTTCCGTTGAGGATTTAGAGACGGTAGGCTGCTTCTTGGCTTGCCAAGATATCAAATTAGACCCCAAGTAAATTGCGAAACCGGTAGTGGAACGTGCACTATCCGGACAGCCGGCCCAATCCGCGTCTGAATAAGCCACTAACAGAGAGCGATCCGAGGGTTGAAGGGAGATACCAAAGGACGAAGTACCCTGCAAATATCTGTAAATGCGCTGAACAGCAAGCAAATGAGGCATACGCGGTGTCTGCATAAATTGAGAGACCAAATGTACGGCATATGCTATATCAGGCCGAGTCATAGATAAATACTGTAACGCACCCACTAGACTACGAAACTCGGTTG
>LIEC01006815.1:0-50691 GCA_001925005.1 Drosera capensis
CTAAGCTAATGGGTTATGGGTTCCTCATATATATATTCTACTCTTTCTGTTTCTCCATGGTCGATGTGGGTAAACCTGCTCACACATATCCTCAACAGTATAACGGGTTCTCATATGTTTTTGCCGAGGATGCTACTCAGGTTTGTTGTTGCAGTTCGTCGTTCACTAATTTAATTGATTCATTGATGGATTCTGGGGGAATCCTGGGTGCAACTTAGGATAGATATTAACCTTGGATCATCTTTTGCTTCGTTTAGTAGTACGTGTGATTTATTCAAATATGTGTCTAACTGCTGAGACTAGCACAGTTGCACTTCTATATCTTTGTTGCCCTAGAGATAGCTACATAGATTCTTGGAAGGTGCTCCGAATGCCTAATGCTGGAAAGCACATTGATTATTTTTTCTCTTTTGAGTTTCAATTTGTCATTGTAAACTTGTTCTTATATATTTTTATGTGTATTTCTGTTATGAATTTCAACATGTAGGATGAGGTTTATGAAAAAAATGTTAAGTTCAATTGCCGAGGATTTTATTGATGGCAAAAGTGGGATGTTGGCTGCCCTGGGACCGAGTGGCTCCGGAAAAACCTACACTGTTTTTGGAAGCCATAGAGATCCTGGAATGGTGCCGCGTGCCATTCGGCAACTGTTCTCATCTACTGCAGGGAATTCGTGTAAGAGGTAAAAGAACAGAATTATTATTGTAATGTAACAGATACTATGTTAATGTGCTTATCCTCATGTCTGCATTGTTACTAGTGATAGTCTTTTATATTTTAGAAGTATTGTAACCATTAGTCCGTGGAAGAGAGAAAAAGCCCCCTAAGTCCCAAGTCCCTAGTCATATGCTTTTATTAAAAAAATTATGTGTCCTGTATTTGTTTGTTTTTTTCCTGCTTCTGATTTAAGCAGGATTTTCTATTTGTCTATGTTTGAAATTTATTCTGAGAAAGGAAAAGTGGAGAAGATCTTGGATTTGTCACCAGATGGAGGTGGCATTCACTTGCAACATTCCGTCTTGAAAGGCCTTAAAGAGGTATATTGGCTTATACTTTCTTCTTTTAAAAACAAAATGTAGCCAATTACGAAATCCGTCTTGGAAATGTGATGGTTGACTTATCGCTTAATCTAGAAAAAAATTTAGTTGGGGCAAGGCACTTGAGGCATGATCCGTGCTTTTTTTTTTTTAATGATTTTTTATTTCATTAGTTTACTTCACCCTGTTTATGCATTTGGGTGCTTTATATCAGGTGCTGATAACAGATGCTGCACAAGCTGAATCTTTAATAGCATCTGGAATGTCAAGGCGTTCCACTGCAGCCACAGGTTCTAATAGTCAATCCAGGTGTACTGTCAGTAGCTTCTGTTATCCCCATGCTGATTCTATAAAAGTATTCTACAAAGTACAACGTGAGCCATATTTTTACCTGCTCCTTGTTATCCTTACAGCCGTTCACACTGTATAATCAACATTCGTAGTGCTCTCAATGAAGTTTGCGGGGGTATCACGAGTCTATTAGATGATCCTGTCCTGACTTTTGTTGACCTTGCTGGGGCGGAAAGAGAGAAGAAAACTGGGAATCAGGTTTGAGATTTCAACCCACCATTGACAATAACTTGTGGATATTTTATCTTTACCTGTGTGTCACCATCCTTCAGTCCATATTTAGGGGTTAAGAATAAATATTTAAATTCTTGGTTGTGGAGTTATCTAATTCTCTGTATTACCAATGGATCAGTAAATGAGAATTCCATTTACATTACAAAGTTGGATATAGCAACTTCTCATCTGGAATATAACCAAATCAAGTTTTGTGCTCTTTGGCTCCTCCTGTTAGGTGGATTTGGCAAATTTACTTTTCTTGGCATGTTCTTCTTAAGCAAGCATTAGCATCTTTTTCTCACGTAGTGAAAATCGAAAAAAAAATAAAGATTGTATAAACTAAGAAGCCCCAAGCACATATTGAAGTTGCAAATTAGATGTGTAGCTTGTGGAAACTCTGCATTGTAGTATGGATTTGATCTGTTTTCATGATGCCAACATCATATATAAAATGTAATATAACTTGCACCATTGCTCTTGATTATGGGAAGCTCCTTAACCGTTCTGACTCGTTCTTCACCAGCTAATATCAATTTAAATCTAACCTTTTGCAGGGGAAAAGGTTACTTGAAGGCAATTTTATCAACAATACATCAATGGTGTTCAGCCTATGCCTTAGAGTATGTGCCTCTCATCGCTTTCCTTGACCGCATTAAGGATAAGTTACTCTTATGTTCCCTAGAGTTGCATGATTCATAATTTCGTCTGGACTTAAAATGAATACATTATGTCATACTCAGATGAACAAAAGCAATGTGCCTGATACATTTGATGTTATTTTCACATTTGCATTTGTTTATACCTAGATGAATTTTATCTCAATATTTCAAGGCTGTGGATCAATCAAGATGCTTTCTGTATAAATCAACTTTCTTAGTATACAGCTGATCTTCTATGGGGGCTGATGAATCAAAAGCAATGTGCCTGATATATTTAATGTTATTTTCACATTTGTATTTGTTTATACCTAGATGAAGTATATCTCAATGTTTCAAGGCTGTGGATCAATAGAGATGCTTTCTGTATTATTCAACTTTCTTAGTACTTTCACTTTGACTATCTTCTTCATCCAACACTGGGCACTTTTATTCATTGATCCATTTCCTTTTGCAGTCACTCCTTGAGCATCAAAAGAATCCAAAGCAGCCTATGCGGAAGCACTTCCAAAGCTCTTTGGTGAACTTCTCTTCATACCCTACACTATTTAGTTCTCCTTTCAGTAATAGCTGCTCCTGTTAATGTTGCTAGTGAAGCTTAATTGTAAACATTGCCTATCAGTCTTTCTCAAGGATAAGCATTAAGGATAAGAAACACACACAAAAGCAAAAGGAAAAGAAGGGGCTCTTTGTGTTTAATGACAATGGTCCCTGTAACTGAAATCTAACAAAAGGTTTTTCCTGTGATTAGTTGACCAGATATTTGCGAGATTATTTGGAAGGAAAGAAAAGGATGGCATTGGTATGCATTTCTTTCAACAAATATTTTCCCGTGTTTTTTATTTGAGATTATTACAATATTTAGGAATTAGTTTATGTTAATGCCATGCCGTTGTGTTATGTAATTTGAAGAGTTTGTGTGTATGACTTTCATAGTCTTCTGCAGATTTTAACAGTAAAACCTGGGGAAAGAGACTACCTTGACACGTCATTTTTGCTCAGACAGGCATCACCATACATGGAAATCAAGTGATACATCTCTCTTCCTGTCCTGTGTTCTTTATATTATTGGCCTTGCAAATAATGATGCATCAAGACCATTTGTTAATGTAGGTTCCTTAACTCAGAGGAAGCAACAAAACTACCCCATAAGAGGCACAATCTGGTTACATCTGTAGTTGAACGGCCAAAACGAGTGAAATGGATTGGCACACATGGTTGCAAGGTGCGAGTGGCTGCTAGCTAATTTTAGTTATTTGCATCTGTCGCAGTCGAATTGATTGTCTTCTGTCTGTCATCAGCATTCAACTAGGGTTTTTTTGTTTTTTGGAGCATTCAACTAAGTTCTTACACTAAGTTTTTTTTAAAGGAAATCCCGAAGGATTTCCCTTTGGACAACCGAATAACCCACAAACCCGGAGGACTTTTCTTACACTAAGTTGATGATTGAATGTGCCAAGAATCAAGATTCCAACTTTTTCAGCAGCGGTGTTTCTTGTAGGAAATCTTTGGATGGTTTCTGCATTATACGTTTAGGGCATAAGCAGGTTCAATAAAATATTGGCAAGGTGTTACATACGGCCTAGTTCGAGTTTTCATTTTTCTACACCCTATTTCTGCTTTAAGTTCTACTCTTTTTTTTTTCTTTTTTTCTTTTTTGTGATTTGTCACCAGACATCTAGGTTGTTACTGTTAAGTCAATTT
Source organism: Drosera capensis (assembly GCA_001925005.1). NCBI lineage: Eukaryota > Viridiplantae > Streptophyta > Magnoliopsida > Caryophyllales > Droseraceae > Drosera > Drosera capensis. The sequence continues at coordinate 3,965 of LIEC01006815.1, forward strand.
GAATTGCAAATTGATTGGAAAAGTTAACGGTGTATTCTCTGAGTTTCTTCATACTTTAATATAATTCCTCTTCACTGTTTTTTTTTTCATTTGTCTGTGAGTGGCGGCTATGTTATTATTCAGTGAATAGAATGTCAGAGCTATATGCAGGTTTGTCCAAATTTTTTAGGCTGCATGGTGTTGGTAAACGAAAACCATGAAAATATTAATCTGAACAATCTTCGTTATGAGGTACCTTAATAAGATATGTTAGTACCAAATTGGCCCAGTAAACTTGTATTATGATCCTGTGCCAACCGTGAACAAGTCTGGATGCCTTTCACTTGACGTAATAATGAAATCAATTACTTGATGATAAGGACATTATTACTTGATTACTACATTGCTCTTTTTAGGATGATGATGAAGTAGTTGGCGGAGGTGCTGAAGACATTTGCAAAGGTCAGAATCTTCTTGTCTTGTGTGTATAAGTGTCACTGATTCATGCTGATTGGCAATATTGGAAATGGGTTTTTTCTCCAATAAATGGTTTCGTTTCGTTTCTCTCTTTAATCATGCTGCTGCCATATGTCATAGAACTAGAAGTTGAAGCCTATCAGCGTGTAAAAAGTTCTGAGCTCAACGAAGTACCGGCTCAATCTGAGAGTAGTTCCACATCTGGGGTTAACGTGGAAGCATTGGTAGGCACCGATGGTAATATAAAGATGAAGAGAGACTATGAGATACTGAAAGGTTTTTCTAAAGCCATCTGGAAAGTTTTGAAAGAATATAAGGACAAGCTGAAGGTAAGTTTCTTGTGAACTATTCCTTTTCTTGGGACCTATCAAAAGCTAAGTGGCATTCTGATTTGGCACCTTTGCATGCAACTGAAAATATTTCACAATGCTTTCAGGTGATGGACCAAAAAGTTGAAGTTCTCAGTCGAAGTCTTGAAAATGAAAGGACTCAATGCGTTGAGCTTCAGAAAGAATTTACGGTGCTAAAGTTTCTCTGCTCCCATTGCAAAAAAATTGAACAGCATGGTGCCCTTTCTACGGGTGAAAATATATCTGATTTCAAGGCCAGTATCTGTTTTCATTTTACAATTTCCGCTTGGCAATGGAAAAACCAATCACTCTTCTTTGTTGTCATCCATCCTGAATATATAAACAATGTTGCCAAGATGCTGCGCCAAAAACATTGTCTTACCCAAAATATCGCCATATGTCGAGGTGCATAACACGTCACATGCCTTTTAGACTTTGAAAACAAAGTTCATAGTTATAACTTATCAGAACATGCATCTACTTATCAGATACCAACTATAACAAGTGATATTTGAATACGAATAATTTATATGCACATCAGCGACTTTCAGTAATCACAACCGTTTATAAGTTAGCTTGGGCTCATTCTTCTTCTCCTTCATCTTGACCAGCAGTCGAGATTGTAAGTTTGTGTTTTTTCAACATTATTTGGTGTTAGTGCGTTTATATCTTCAAATTTGACCAAATCAAGTGGCACATACCAAATGTGACAAGTAATATTTGATAACTCTTGGTATTTTATACAGTAGCAATTTTGAATCATCACTACAGTTTGTAAGTTAGTTTGGGCACACACTTCATCCAAGCCATATCTTTTGCCCACACTCTGCTGTTCTTTGTACTTTTAGTTTGACAGTGTAGTACAATGGAGAAGATATTTCTTTGGCTATGCAAATGGAGGTTTGTGTGCAAATGTGCAGGAGGTTGCTTATCGGCCCGAGCTCATCAAGCTAAATATTGATACCTGGGAACATCACATTGAATCCTGCCAGCAGAAATCCAGTAATCCAGAGGAAAATGATTCCCTACCACCGAGTAATCTGTATGAGGAAGAGCTTTGCCTAATTGATGGGGATTATTGTGCAAGTATGAATGAGGAAGGTTCATGCCTTGAAATAGGCGAGTTCGATACCAGCCCAGATGCTTCCCATCCTACTGATATTTTGGACCTTCACCGAGAATCAAATAGGCAACAAACGCATGTATTGTCAGAGAGAGAAGTTCTTCCAGTTACGCAGAGAGAACAAGTCTGTTACAATACTGATACAGTTATTTCTCCATGCATAATTAAGGTTGTTTCCAGTCCCATATCAACAACTCCACATGCAAGTGACAAATTGTTCGAGCTTCAAACTGACATATATGAACAACAAAAAGTCGTGCAACCAGGAATCGAGGATCTTTCGTCGCCAATAAATGAGGAAAAGGAAAAGTCTTGCCTCATTGTTGCAGAGTTTCGTGCGGAATTTGGTTCTCATCCTGAGATAGGAGAGTGTAATACCAGTTCAGAAACTGCTTCTTCTGCTTGCGATGAGCTACATCTTCAAATGGAAGTATGTCAGCACCCAGCTATTGGAGAAATAGAGGAAATGGATCCTGCATTTAATCAGAAAAAAGAACATCCTTGTTGTAGCGATGGGGATTCTTCTGCAGTTACAGGAAGGGTTGCTTCTATTGCTGGAATTGGTCAGTCTTATGGTAGCAAGGCAACTACACACCTGTCCAATCATTTGTTTGATCTTGCAGTTGAAAATTATGTGCAACAAGGTGATATGCAATGGAAGGGAGGAGATCATCCACTACCTAGCAGCCACAAAGAAGAAGAGCCTTCCTGTCGTGAGGAGATGAAAGGTTAGTGTCTATTTTTTGACAGGTTTCTTGTATTGCATAGAGTTTTTTTTTTTTTCAATTACTTTTCTTCTGTAGGCTCATAGTTAGGCAAGTGTTTTTGCAGCTTCGATCATTAGATCCTCCACGACTAGCAATCATGGGGTTCGACTCTTGGCAACTCGTCATGTTATGTTTGCTTAGATTTATTCTGGCGGTTCAGTTGATTATCGTTTGCAACGAAGTCCACTGGATTTCTTGAAAGAAATGTTAATGACTCAGAATCTGCCTTTCTGTAGACTGAAGAGTCAACTTGGTTAACAAAAACCAAATACTCACAAGGATGTGAACCTGAGGCTCGTGTTATCTGCCTTTCTTCAATGGGAAATTATTCAGGACAAACATTCATAGATCTTGTGTACCTTGAATTAGCCAATAATTCAAGAGAAGTTTATAGCAGGGTTTGTACCTTGCGAAGTTGAAAACTTGGCTCCCCTGAGAGAGAGAATCACGGGAGCAACTATCAAAGTAGCAGCAGCAGGCGGTGCCGAGAAGTCATGAGGTCGAAGGTGAAGGCGTTTGTCGGCAAAGTTCAGAAGCGAGGAAAAAAGCTGAGGAAACAACAGCCAAGAGGGAAAAGGCCGCCAGCTAAGAATGAGAACGCACAGGAAAAAGTAAAGTGCTTTTGTTCTTTTTGCACTCCCCCTGCAAAATGGAGCATATATGTCTAATAAACCAGTTTGAAGGTGAAATGACAATGAAGAGGTCGAGATAAGGCTTTCGTGAAGATATCTATAATTTGGTCACTAGCTGTTATATGTTGCAGCTGGATTGTCCTCTGTTGAACCTTTTCACGTATAAAGTGACAGTAAATCTTTATGTGCTTGGTTCTCTCATGAAACACTGGATTCTCAACAATGTGGATGACAGTCTTATTATCACACTAGAGAGCTGAAGGACTAGGTAATTGAACATCGAGTTCAGATAGGAGGCGTTTAAGCCAAGTCAACTCAGAAGTAGCTAGAAACATAGCTCTATATTCTGCTTTAGCTGAGGAACGAGCTACAACTGTTTGTTTCTTGACTCGTCATATAATTAGATTTCCACCAAGGATGTACAATAACCACTGGTGGAACGTCTGTAATCAGGAGACTCAGGATAATCAGCATCAGTATATGTTGTGAAAGAGTGAGTAGTTGTAGTTCTATAGAGGAGACCTTGACCAAGAGACTTCTTCAAATATCTCAAAATGTGCTAAACAGCTGTAAGATAAGACTTTTTTGGAGTATGTATGAACTGACTGATTAAGCTCACTGCGAAAGATATATCCGGTCGGGTCACTGTCAAATGTATAAGTTTGTCAATGAGTCTCCGATACATGTTTGGATTTGGAATAATAATGTCTGGCTCATTAGTAAAGTTGAAAAACTTGAGATTTTGAGGAGAAAAGAGCCTTTAGCTATTCTCAAACCTCCTTGGCAGTCCCAAGACATACAACCATGTGGCAAATCTTATCAGTCATAGAATTGGTGAGGAGAGACAAGACCCGATTGTCGTCACGAAGCCATATCCAGTTAAAATATCACTTCATCAGAGGGTTGATAAGTGATGGTACTTTGTCACTGAGGAAGATCCCTGGGTCAAAGAATCCTGTAGAAATTTTGACCAAGAGAGTTACTATAGAGAAGTTGAAGCTATGCTTAGCTTCAACTGGCCTTCATTGTTAATTATTGAGAAGGCGCCGTACTAGCCTGGAGGAGTTGCAGTTTTGGGTTTGTTAGAATTGCATTGGAGTGCAGTTGATGTGATCAGTCTCCAAGTGGGAGATTGTTGAATTGTGGAGTCTGATTTGGGCTTCGTTATTGAATGAGTTTTTTGGCCCAAGTTGGGTGTTTGATTATAAATACCCTATAATTGTAAACCCTAATTATCCGTGAGTGAAATTCCTTGTGCTGGTGCGGCCGTGGATTAGGTCAAATTGACTGAACCACGTTAAATCTCTGTGTTCATCGTTTCGTTTTACTGTTTTGCAATTACGTTTGTGCGTTTGAGATCTCGATCAATACCCTAATAAGACAGTCAAGTAGTGAGAGAGGCCACGCCCGACGAGAGTCCGAGATAGCGAATGAGACCACTCCAAGTAATTACTACACTCAAAAAGATAGATGGTGGTCCACCGAAGATCATTTTTGAAATCTGAGGTCTAATGATTTGTTCCAGATGCGGAAAACATGGAAGAGAAACTCGAGGAATGAGTCATGGTCACCGAGATGTCGTCAGAAAATCCGTTGACGTTAGAGGATGACTAAAATGAAAGAGCAGGTGTCTAGAAAGAATTGTTTGCACCTGCTAAGTGCAGAACAGTGACGTGCGAGAAGAAAGTTCACCGAAGATGGCTGAAAGTTCACCGATTTGCACCGAATGTTCCAATCGTTCTTGTTGGAACCAAGCTAGATCTTCGCGAGCAAAGAGGACATTCAGATCCTACTGGATCAAATATTATATCATCTGCTAAAGGTTAAGAGCTTCGTAAACAGATTGGTGCAGCGGCATACATCGAATGCAGTTCTAAAACACAGCAGAATATGAAAGCTGTGTTTGATGCTGCGATTAAACTACTTTCCAACCTCTAAGGAGAAAGGAAGTGAGCGGATCTGAGCGGAACAGCGAAACCTGTTGCTCGGACTAGATCTCGTGGGCGGATCTAGCGACAGATCTGTGACGAGTGGCGGATCTGGCGAGTGGTGGTGAGTGGCGACGGATCTTAGTAGAGGACAGTAGCTATGGCGGATCTGAGCGGAACAGCAGAACCCGTTGCTCGGACTAGATCTCGAAGGCTGGTCTAGCGACGGAACTGTGGCAAGTGGTGGATCTGACGAGTGGCGGAGATCTGAGGCGGTCTCGAGTGGCTCTGATACCATGTTGAAAAGTTGGCTCACTTGAGAGAGAATCACGAGAGCAACTATCAGAGTAGCAAGAGCATGCGGCGCCGAAAGTCATGAGGTCAAAGGTGAAGGGCGTTTGTCGGCTAAGTTCAGCAGCGAGGAAAAAAAAGCTGAGGAAGAAGGCCGCCATCTAAGAATGAGAACTCACTTGAAAAAGTAAAGTGCTTTTGTTCTTTTTACAGTAGTAAAACAAAATAATGCTCAACATAAACATATGACAATGCTTGTAGAATTAGTGATCGTAATTAGGATAAAGGTCCTCAGCCTCATCTATGCTCTTCTGATTAGTAGCTCTAGTTGATTTCAATAGCTAGCTTTAGTTCATCGGCCTGCATTTGAATTCTTAGAAAGGGTATGTGAAAATTCCCATTGACATACCTCATGTTTGTGTCATAATCTGTGGCATAGTTTTTGTATTATACAATGAATACATTGGCATTTGAGAAAGACTAATGACATTGTTTTCCTTGGATATTATTGTGGATTTATCTCCACAAGAGGTCGCTGTAAGCATTGCACCTGTGGATGAGGTTGTCTTGAAGGGAGAGAACAAAGTAAATTTCTTTTCTAGTTGCTTTCTATCTGCCCTCGAGTTTTCCCTGGTACTTCAATATCTGCTCGTGAAGTAATTTTGCCACTGTTCTTATTCTTCTCCAGGAAGAGGATACCTCTTGCCTTGGAAATGGAGAGTTTCTTGCGAGCCTAGACAAGGTTGCTTCCAGTCCTGCAACACCTGATCTACCTTCCACCTTGGAAACTTCACCTCCAGCTTTTGGTTTCTTGGACGATAAACAAGAAATATATGTGCAACATACGTATGTTCCTCCAGAGAAAACGGGTCCTCCACTTATTCAGGAAGAGGTCGCTTCCAGTCCTGCAACACCTGACCTTAATGCCAACTCAGAAACTTTACCTCCAGCTACAGGTTTGCTGGATGTCAAGGAAGAAATATATGAACAATGTACAGATGTGCCTTCAGACGAAAAGGATCCTCCATTAAATAAGAATGAGGAAGTCCTTCACCATAATGGTGGAGTTTTATGTGCAAATCTGGCTGATGCAGCTTCCAGTCCTGGAACAGCTGATGTCAATGCTAGCGGGAGATCTTCGAATGCAGCTGCTGATTTGTTTGATCTTCTAGAAATTGAAATTTCTGAGCAATCAAGGGATGACCAACCCGGAAGAGAGGATCCTCCATCACCAAGTGTAGAGGTAAGGAGAAAAGCACCGCATCATATATGGAGATTGCTTTACACGATCGGGGGACTTTAATTCTGCTGCAACAGGAGAGTCTAATGACAATGTGGAAACTTCATTTCCTGCTGCTGATAACTTCCATCTTCACTGGGAAGTAGACGAGAAAGTAATTGTTGAACAAACAGACATTGCCACTGCTCCTGCACTGCATCAGAATGAGGATGATGTTTGCTGTATTGATGGAAATTTCAGGGCAATGAGGAGCAGTGTAGGTACCACTCCTGTAATGGGTCGGTCTTGTGATAGCTTGTCAATGAAAGACCTGACAAATAATACGCTTGATACTCGGCTTGAAAACTTTGAGCAACAAAGCTATGAGCAGCAACCACAAGTGTGGGACAATCCATCATCAAGTAATCAGGCAGAGGAAGAGCCCTGCCGCATCGAAGAGGGGGCAGGTTAGTATGTTTTCAAATTAATTTTCATTTGCCTTATGTGCATAATATTCAGTTGCCTTCATCTTCTACATATCTCTGATTTTCATTTTTCATTTTTTTTTATTTTCTTGTTTTTTGCTTTTCTTTCTTTTTGGTCTTTCTGTGTTTGTAGCTAGAAATTTTGAGGTTGTCAGGCTAGTTATCGGCATTTATACACCATGTGCATGGTTTTATTGTCTCATTTTGCCAAGTTTCATTCGGTAAGTGACAGGGTGCTAATGACTTTAAAGTTTAAACCACTTGGTTTAAGCAGATTGGTTGTTGAAACAACTATTGTCACGAATGTTTGACACGTAGACCACAAACCTGTCAATTTACATTAAGGAGAAGTTTATTTAATGATGACACAACTCTGGCAGAAAACTTAGGCGCGAAATTAAATACTGTTGTTTCCACGCGAACACTGATGCCTTATAGTTATGGCTATTATAATCAGGATATTTTCCTCAACCTCACCAATGCTCTGCTGCTTTGTACTTGATATTACTTTAGTAAGCTCTGCTTTGAGCATGCACAAATTGAAATTCCCACTTTGTTATTCATTTACTGGATTTTTTTCCTTGTTGATACTTTCGAAAGAATTTTTGTTATTGATATGTACTGGTTTATGATAGTTATGGGCTCGTTTAACAATTAAATTTTCCGTAGATTCTGTTGTCAACATATCTCTACAACCAGTGGCTGAGAGCAATGAAATACCAGTAGATGAGGCCGTCTCCAAGGGAGAGGACAAAGTAAATTCCTTCAGTTTCTTTTGACCAGGTGTCTTAACTTTTTCCTCTGTAATAGATTTTCGCTTATAAGTTATTCTTCTTCTTCTTGGCAATCCATAGGAAAATGTTAAGTTTGCAAATCCTAGCAACCTGGCATTACCACCATCCGAAGAACACTGTATTTCTCGAAGCGAATCCTTGAAAGAAAAGAGACCAAGAAGGTTAGGGATGTTCTTATTTTCTTTAGTCTATCTCATCATCGAACATTAAGAAAGTGCCCCCTTTTTTTTTCTTTCACTTTTTAACAATTACTTGGAATGCCATAACACATCTCTTATCAGGAGACTAATGCCCGCTTCATCAGTCTTGTTAAGGGATATCAACAGTGTGAACTTCAAGGAGGAGGCTGACATGAGCACGGTATGTTAACTGTCTGAGTTCGTAAGTGAAAAAGAACCTTATCAACTCATGTTTTCAGCTTGATCTCATTCTCTGACTATATATCCCACTTATATTCCTTGTTGTATCTGTCTTATCTGTTGAGGCTTTATGTTGCATTCTTTGTCTCTGAGGTTATGTGTGATGGCCAAGTTATTCTGAACTGAGTTCGTTCTGTTTTTTGCTTGTGGCTAGCTGGGAGGCCGAGGAGGTGGAAGGAAAATTGTTGACGACGATACTAAAAGATCCAAAGGAAGCATCACCCTTCTGCGGCTGCTGAAGAATGCTCACCGATGACTTTGCTACTATGTTTTGAAGAGAATTGTTGTTGTTTTTATAGTGTTTTTAGTCTTTTCAAGTGTTTTTGAGTATTCTAAGATCATTTCAAGGCTTCTTTTATACTCTTGCTTTTTCAAGTTATTTCGAAAAATCTCATTATTGGCTCAGCCTTCATTGCATCACAGAGATCGATTTTGGACAAATAGTTTATCTATTCTGTTTACTGAATCACATAAAATGACTTCGCTACTATGCACTGCTGCATACTACAGTGCATAAGCTGAAGCATTTCCCGTTCTAATCTCTTATTGAGAAGAGAAGTCTATCAGTAACCAAATTGTTTGGTCAACTCCAAAATACCCCAACAAAGGGTGACAGATTAAGGTCATAGTGTTCTTTTTTGGCGACTATACATCACAGGGTTGCTGAAGCCCCCTGTAGTATAAAGGGATGAAAGGTGGAATGAAACAATGCTGGTGTGCTGCTGTTGTATGTACCAACTTAAGCAATCACTGGGTGCCGACAAATGCTCTTGTAGCGCTGATTGCCGATGATGCTTGATCGAATTGTGTTGTATCTTTTGAGACGAACTATGATTCCAGATTGAGGCCTTGGATTTGTGTATCTGTGGCAGCTGTTGGCAACCGTTGCTCTATACAAGTGATTATGATTGGTCCCTGTTGTATGTACCATGGATGCATTCTTTTACACATGACCATTGGTTTTTTTTTTTTTTTTTAACATCATCCTTTGATAATTTTCTTGTTCCTACATGATTTAGTTGTACGTTTCACATTAGAGAAAAAAGAAACTCAAAAGTTTATTTAGTATTTGCCGTTTTGCTATTGATTAGAGATATACTAATGAAAAACCAAGTTATGTCAACTTTACTTCCAATACTGAGAACTTACAAACAAATAGTTACAATTTCTTCCCTCTACTCCTTTACCTTTTAACTCAGAAGTATGCAAACTTAAGTGAATCAACCAGTATATATTACATAAATTCAAAATTCGGCTATGTGATATGTCATAAGGGTATCAAGGTCACTTCCCATTATAGCATTTAATGCTTCATTATAAAGTACTTAGAAGATTAAAATAGGCCAACTTTTCACATTACAACATTTAAAAGTTCATTGAAGAGAAAAAAAAGAAGAAAAAAAAAACCCATTCACTCCTTTTGATATTTTTCGATGTATCCGATTAGCTCTGGCTTGTCACTTTCGAAACTTACCTTTCAACCCGAAGTGCCCAACAGACATCTCAATATCCACTTAACGGCATTTCAATGCTCTCTTCCCGGATTAGAAAGATATCGACTCACCACACCTACTGCTTGAGCTATATCAGGTCTCGTGCATACCATCGTATACATTAGGCTCCCCACGGTTGAAACATATGATACCTTCAGCATATCAACTTTCTCCTTCTCGGTCGATGGACAATGATCCCTATTGAGCTTAAAGTGAGGTGCATGAGGAGTATTTTACTTTCTTTTACCTTTCCATCCCAAACCTCAGAAGAACCTTCCTAACGTATCTCTCTTGAGACAACCACAATTTTCTTGATGGTTTATACCTGTTTATTTGCATCCCGAGAATATTTTTGGCAGCACCCAAATTCTTCATAGCGAAGGCTTTACTCAATTGACGCTTCAGGTCTATAATTCATGAAGTGTTCTGTCCGACCAGTAACATGTTGTCCACATAGAGCAATAAGATGACAAAATCATCTGTGGGAAAGTGTTTCACAAATACACAATGATCCATTGTGTTTTTTCACATAACCTAGCTCCCCCATCAGTGACTCAAACTTTTTGTACCACTGTCTAAGAGCTTGCTTCAAACTGTATAGACTTTTTTTCAGTCTACACACATAACTCTTTGCCCTTCACAACAAAACTTTCAGGCTGCTCCATATATAGCTCTTTGTCCAAATCGCCATGGAGAAAAGGTATCTTCACTTCTATCTGCTCGACTTCTAAATCAAGTCATGCTACCAGACCTAAAACAGTGCGAATTGAAGGCATCTTCACAACTGGAGAGAAAATTTCATCAAAATCTACCCCTTTCTGTTGACTGTAGCCCTTGACTACCAACCTGGTCTTATAAAGTGGACAAGCATCTTTATCAGTCTGCTTTATTATGAATATCCATCGATTTATCAGTCTTTCGGAAATCGCACCAGATCATACGTGTGGTTGGCATGCAAAAAATTCATCTCACTTTTCATTGCACCTATCCACTCATTTTTGTACTTATCTTCCATTTCTTCCTCATAATCTTCGGGTTCACCCGCATCTATTAGGAGCACATACTCATTAGCAGAATACCTAGTAGACGGCTGACTCGCCCTGTCGGACCTTCGAGGTACAAAAATTGGTGTTTGTTGCTGACCATCAACAGCTTCATCTTCAGACTCTATTGCCTTACCTTCCTGTATGTCTTCTTGACCACCAATTGGATCAAGATTCGGAGCATCAACATGTACTGGCTCCAATGCCTGGTCTGGCTCATATGCAATGGTAAGGGACATCGACTCTGAATCAACCAATTCCTCAATCTTCTCTTCAGATGTCTTGAGTTTTTCAATATCTATTGATGTTCCCAGAAGACAACATCTCGACTTCTCAAAAGCTTCTACTCCACCAGATCAAATAGTCTATAGCCTAACTTGTCCTGACCGTAACCAATAAAGACACATTGCCTTGTCTTCATGTCGAGTTTGGATCTTTCATCATTCGGTACATGGACAACGGCTTTGCATCCAAAAACTCGCAGGTGACTATAGGAAGGCTCCTTATCATACCAAACCTTATCTGGTACATCACCCTACAACGCTGAACTCGGAGATAGGTTGATAACGAGCAGCTGTATATAGCGCCTCACCCCAAAACATAGCTGATAACTTTGCTTCTGAAAGCAAACACCGCACTCTCTCCATCAGCATCCTATTCATTCTTTTTGCCATGCCATTGAGCTGAGGTGTCTTCGGAGGACTCTTCTAATGTCGGATTCCTTGCTTCTTGCAGTAAGCATCAAAGGGACCAATATATTCGCCTCCATTCTTGGAGCGTACGCATTTGAGTTTCTTTCCGATTTATCTTTCAACCAATGCATGAAACTCCTTGAACGCCAAGAGCACTTGATCTTTGGTCTCTAAAGCATAGACCCAAAGCTTTCTGGAATGATCGTCAATAAAGGTCACAAAGTAAGAGGCTCCTCCTCTAGTCTTCACCTTCAATGGTCCACACACATCTGAATGAACCAAACCTAATAAATCTGTCTTCCTTGAAGATGGAAGGCTCTGGAATGAAACTCGGTTATGCTTCCCTGCCAAACAATGTGAACATGCCAATAACTTGTTGTGCTTGAGCTCTCGAAGAACGCCCTTCTTCGTCAAGCATCCCATCCCTTTCTAACTCATATGACAGAGACGTCTATGTCATAAGTCAGTCGATACAGAATCTGGGATTGTATTTGCTTGGACACCTACTACGCTCCCCTCCATATAATAGAGGTTACCTCTCTTATTCGCACGAGCACTCACCATAGCACCGATGTTGAGTTCCCACAGATCATTCCCGAAGTGGCTAAAGAAACCCTCATTATCCATCTTTGCTACTGATACCAAATTAAACCTAATGTCAGGTACGTGACGCACACCTTTAAGCACGAGCAAACCACCAGTGCTAGTTCTCAAATACACATCTCCCAAGCCTATCATCTTGGACACGTCTCCATTACCCATTCTTAACACTCCATAGTCTCCTGTTGTATATATGGCAAAGAGTGCCCTGTTATGAGACACGTGTTCTGAAACCCCGAAATCAATAATCCAGTTGCTGTCATCATAGGCGAAAGTTGTTATGACCTCATCACCAACAATGATAATATCGTCTCCACTCGTAGACACTTTAGCTTTTATTTCTTCTATAGCCTTTTCCTAATTTTTATTACCCTTCATCTATCTAATCTTCTGCAAAAATCGAAGATCCAAGAACAAAGTCGTTAATCTCAAATCGCTTGAGTTTTTTCTAAACTATTTTCTCCTAATTCCTCGCACTCCAAAACTATTGTATCAGCCCATTTATATATACATTGAGAAAATATCTTTAACTATATTAAAAGATTTAATTATCTATAAAGATAGATCCACATCATTATTAACTTTATCTTCTCAATGTAAAATCTTCTCTATAATAACGCACGGATATTCTCCACATATGAAGGGAACCCGCTCCCAACATTTTCATGAATCCAAGCCACTATTTCCTCTTCTATTTTGACATCTATAGTGCAACCTGATAAATCTGTCACCACTGGAGAAGCATGGTTAAAGATAGAATCGCTCTTTCAAGAGCAGGCTATGGCCCAATCTCTTCTTCTTAAGAAAGAGTTCCACAATTTTTGTAAGGACAATTTGCCAATCATGGCTTATCTTTAGAAACTTAAATCAATGACAGATGCTCTATATTCTGTGGGATTTCCTGTTAAAGACAAAAAACTTGTATTGCAGGCTCTTCATGATTTGTCGAATTATTATTTTAGTATTATCATGACAATCACTTCAAGAAAGGAATTGCCTACCTTTGCCGAATTTCATACTCTTTTACTCTTGGAAGAAGCTCGTCTCCATGGTGTGATGAAAATTAGTTTCATCAAATGTATTGAACACAGTGACTATAACTTCTTCCGTATCAAATTCTATGCAGCCTGGTATGCCTGCTTTTCAAAATTAGTCTACTACTCAACAACGACTTTATCATCCACCTCAGGCTCCTGGTTTTATTCAATTCCGTGGTGGATTTCGTGGAGGTCACGGGCCTAATAACAGAGGCCGTGGTGGCAGAGGTCGCCGTGGAAACCAATCAAATTATTATTATCCTCGCCTACGTTCTTTTGACTTTCAAAGCCAGAATTCCTCATTTCCATCATCTAATCTTTATCAGGCAGCATCTTCATCATACTTCTCGCCACCTGTGCAATGCCAACTATGCAATAATTATAACCACACAGCAAGAAATTGGGGTTTATATCATCGCTCCTTCAGTGTGGAGTCTAGCTCTCCCACTCTTCCTTATCCGTCATCATTTCACAATGGATCTGATTACTCTTGGTATATGGATACCGGTGCTTCAGCCCATATGACTCCTCATCCAAGTATTCTATCTTTTGTTCAGGTGAATAATGGTTTGGATAAGGTTCGCGTAGCCAACGGTCAAATATTCTCTATTTCTTACATTGATTATTTCACATTTTCTTCTGGTGTCTATCCTTTTTCTTTGTCCGATGTCATAGTATCTTCTTCCTTACAAAAGAACTTAGTTTTTGTTGGTGGATTTACCATTGAAAATAAACCGCTCTATTAAGTTTGATCCATTTAGTTTTTCTGTCAAGGATATGTTGACGAAGAAGGAGCTCATGCAGTGCAATAGTCATAGATCATTGTATCCTATCGATGCATATACCATTGCTTCCTTTGCTCTTAATCCATCCACCTTTGTCGCTGTTTGGATTCCATATGATACATGGCATTGAAGATTAGCGCATCCTGGTTCCAGAGTCCTTGCTACTATGTCAAACCATTCACTAATTTCTTATTGTGTTTCTAAGTATGTTTCCATTATTTGTCATGCATGTCTTTTAGGGAAGCATGTTCACTTGCCTTTTAGCGAATCTGTAAGTCAGTCCTCCTTTCTATTTCAATTAGGGCATTCAGATGTATGGTCTTCTCCAGTTGCAACCTTTACTGGCTTATGCTACTATGTTATCTTTTGGATGCCTCTAGCATGTTAACTGTTTTTGGATGATTATTGTCACTATTTCGCACTTCTCACCTTTGCCTCGGGTATATTGAGGCTTGGGTGGAGCAGACGCCAAAACTCCATCGGTGGATTTCGGATGGTGAGTATGGAGATATGTTTCTTCTGAAATCAGCTTTGATAAGGCGGAGCGAAGAGTAGGCAGAGGATGACGATGAAGTAAACTGGCTTGTGCTGGCTCAAAGTCATCACGCAAGGCTATGAGAAACTGAATTAAGTACAGAAGTTCCTTATACGTAGTGAACAAGGCAACATCTTCAGTACACTGCCATTTGGGTTCAGAGAGAAAAAGTTGGTCCTAGAGACTATTCATTTGAGAATGAAAAGCATCCACTGATTGTTCCACTTCCTGTCGAAGATGTTGTAGCTAAATGAGAAGTTGATACTGATGAGCAAGATTAGTGGTAGTGTACCTTTCACCCAGGAAATCCCATGTGTCTTGTGCACCATCAAAAGAATTGAGAAGAGACCCAATGGAGGGAATAGAGATATTGATAAACAACGAGACAATCTTATGATTGAGACTGTGCCAATCTTCCAACCAGTCCGCATATTGAGCAGCAAGTTCGCCTTTTTCAACCTCAGGTTTGACGCGTTCATCGGTTATAACATGCCACGTGACATTATAGTGACTGATGGTCGTCGTCGTGCTTGCTATCCGAATCTGACTCATAATACAATGCATAAACTATCACCTCGATCTTCGTTGTGTATATTTATTGGGTATTCTCCCAATCACAAAGGTTATAGATGCTATGATCTTCATACTCGCAAAGTTCATATCTCTTACAACGTTTTTTTTTACGAAGGATACTTCCCTTTTGTCAAACCACTATTGGCATTACTGCCTAATCCTTCTAGTAACTCCCACCTTGATTATGATGCATAATGCTATTTTGTTTATTACGTCTAACCTTCGCCTTTAAGGCAATCTCTCCTAACTCTTTAGTTCTTTATACTTAAAGTGTAACGCCCCCAGATTTGCTGACCAATACTTACCAGACACATGGCGTTATAGAATGATATGAGAGCGTGGGTTTAAGAAAGGAACATAGGATAATAATAAGGAAACAATCTAAGTTAGGAATTGTGGGTAGGAATCTAACCATGTACGTGTTAAGCAAAAAATGGGTGATTTGGGTGATATGTTTCCTGGAATGATCTTAAGTGACCACTCGTACCTTATAATTAAGTGATTGTTGTGATTGACTTAAGAATAATATTTCGCTGGTGAGGAAAACAAAAGTCTACCAAAATATCATTAAAGCCAGTATGGTAAAGGATTCCGCGTTTTCTATCGTGGGATGACTTATATCGTCATTTAGAAAGAACGCTAAAGATTAAAGGGGCTTTGAAGAAGATTTATGATCCATTAAGACATCTGATATACCAGGCAACGACTGTTTTATATACCTTGTCACGTTATGGAAGATTCTCAACGTTGAAAATTAAGTATGACAACTTGTTCATGGGTGAAGAACCGAATAAGAAGGAATATTTCGTGAATGGGAAATGAAAGATCAATGGAAGGAAGTTATGTCAGGAGATTTGGAACTATGATTTTAACCAACAGTGGAGACATCCTAACTATGAGAAAAATTACAGGAAGTACTTACAAGAAGAGAAGCTTGCTGAGAGACTAATCTAAAAGATTGCTCTAGTATTATGAATTTAGAGTTGTAATAAACCTAGTTTAGGTGTCTAATTTATGTTTTATTCGTTGACGTTTAGTTTCATGTATCATTCTGGATTATTTAATAAGTGGCTGAGTCAATCTTTTTTATTGACATATTCCTGATGATTCTGATACTGCTTGAAAGATCATGACATGGGTTGACGTAATGGATATTCTATTCTTTGATATTTGACTCCAGAATTTTAAATTATGATCTCATGGAATCGACTTTAGAGTTTCTTGATTTAGAATTCAGTGGTTACATAAGAAGCCGTATTATTTTTTACCTCCATGGAAAGGAGTAGACCCCCGATATTTGAGAAAGATTTTAGACAAGTGGGCGGATGATGATTGATGGCCTATATACTATTTTCTGTAGATTATGTAGTGATAACAAAAGTTATTCCATTTCCTGAACCTTGGTTGCTTGAGTGATATCTAGTTTCTGACATGTTCCACCCCCGAGCCTGATATGATAATTATTCCTGAGCCTTACATGAATTAGAGAAAAATAATATATTCAAGCCTGAAATGAATGATATTAAACATGAAAGGAAGTATGCTTGACATTGATAAATGTGATATTTTAGTCACGAAAATGTGCTCCAAAATGCTTTGGATGTGGTCCAAAATCAGAATGCTTCGCCTGTGGAGGACGGAGAAGAAGTTGAACAACAAGGCTCACACGCTGAGTCTCCTATGACAGCACAACCTGTATTGGATAATGCACCTCCTATGAACGCTCCTTTAGTAAGCGCTATCCAAGCCTTGGTTGGGGAGCTAGCAAAGAAAGCCCAAAGGAAAACTGAAGATCAAGGAGCGGATGGTGACAAGTACCTCTGTCGTCTAAATGCCTATCAGTTGGCATTGCGAGCAGGGTTAGCTGGAATCCATAATATTTTTTCATGTTTCCATGTGTGGAAAATAAATACCAACACTAAGCATGTAATTCAGCATGAAGGGCCAAAGGAGATAGTAGATCACATGATAAAAATGCTCAAATGAAGAGAAGTGTCTTTGGTCAAGGTACGATAGGTTAACAATAACACACGAGAAACAACTTGGGAGCTGGAAGAGTATATGAGGAAATGATACCCTTATTTATTATCAAGTAAGTTTGGATCTTACACTAATCAAGTTTTGAGGATGAAACTTCTTGAAAGGAGGGAGAGATATAATATCCATAAAATTATTTTTTAAAATTATTATATCTTCGTAAGATATTTCGGGATTTTTTTGAGATGATTTGGTTGGGGTGAAAATCCCGTAAATATCTTAACCACTTAAGTAAATATCTCAACAACTCGTCTATATAAACCGGTCACAAACCACGCTAATTTCACGTAATCACCTCCAATCATCGTCATCACTCATCGTCAACTCCGCCCTCCACTCGCCCCTCCCTTACTCATTGCGATCAAACAAACTCCTATCACCAATGGAGAAAACACGAGGAGCTCCCAGTCCCGGTCTATGCCTCCCTCGACCTGGTCTACGACAACGGCTCATAGCTCGATGAAGCCTCCCTCCGGTTCGACCGGATCAAAGCCAAGTTAGTCCAACTCTTTAGCCATGATCCCGAGCTCTTCACTCGATCACCAGGGAGAGTGAACTTGATCGGGGAACAAATTGATTATGAGAGGTATGCGGTGTTATCGATGGAAATTCAGTAGGACATGATCGTGGCGATTAGGAGGAATAAGGGGGAGAAGGTGATTCGGATTGGGAAATTGAATGACGGGAAGTATCCCTTGTGTATTTATACTGCTGATCCTGATCGGGAAGTTGATTTAAAGAACCTAAAGTGGGGTCATTATTTTATTTGTGGGTACAAAGGTTTCTATGAAAATGCCAAATCAAAAGGTGTTGATACAGGCGATCTTGTTGGACTGGATATCTTAGTTGATGGTACAGTTCCTACAGGGTCTGGATTGTCAAGTGCAGCTGCTTTTGTTTGTTCCTCTACCATTGCCATAATGGCAGCATTTGGTATGAATTTTTCAAAGGTACGAACGCTACGAAGAAACATTATAAGGCTTGGAGTTATTCGAAGAACTTTCGGATTTTTATAAAAATGACAATGCAACACATATCGTTACCCTAAATTAAATGCTTAGGTGTGCATGACTCGATTTGTATGACTGTTTGATCACATACTAGCTTGTTAAATAAAAGAACAAAATCTTGATATTCTTTACTGTCTTGAATGTTAAATTGTATGCTTAAAAAGGATGACGATACAACCTCTAGAATATTATAGATTATAATAGAGATTCCAAAATACTATTTGCTCTTGATGTGTGATACCCTTTGTTGATTAAATATTATTTTTATAACAAATTATTAATCCTGAAGAACTTTAAAGAAAGTTACCAATATACCTGACCCCAATGATTAATAAGGAAATATTTCCATTGTCCTCGAGTATAATTAAATGTGAGAAATAAGATTATGAAATGTCGTGACAATCACCTGCTGTACATGGAAATTAAAATAATTAAATTCATGTTATACGCCTAGAATCCTGAATTACAAACGCCATAACAGTCACCTGTTGTACATAAAAATTAATGTAATTTAACTCATGTTACATGTTTGAAATCTTGAATTACAAACGCCATTACAGCCACTTGCTATACATGGAATTAATGTGATTAAATTCATGTTACATGCCTGAATTACGAATGTCATGACAGTCACCTACTGTACATGAAATTAATATGATTAAATTCATGTTGCATGCCTGAAGTCATGAATTATGAATATCATGGTAGTCACCTGCTATATATAGAATAAATATAATAAATTTCATGTTACATGTCTGAGAATCCTGAAAACCTAAATAAGAAGAAATTCCTGTATATATCAATGATTGAGAGAGTTACGATTACATAATTAGCTAGAGAAAGTGTAATTAACCCTTTCGCGTGTACACAGTGATATCAAGTGATGGCCGTGTTTGGTTAAAATTAATCGTCCGGGATCGACTGCAGAGACCATCAAGTTTATTTAATTGTTTCTAATACGGCCACACTAGGTAACATCTTAAATTCCTGTGGTAACTCCTCCAATGTTCTAAACCTGTAAAAGTAACGAAAATCAACACGACATGACATAAAATACATGAAAGGCCTTAAAAGCTTTAATGAAAGTTAAGGGTAATGAAATAAATATTAACCTGATCAACTTGAATTATTATTCTGTATATATTTCTGTTTGGCATATGATTGCTCGGTGTAGTTTGTATTGCATCATGTTTGTGCATGGGAAACACATGATATAATAAGAATGCCGGACCCCTGAAATGGACGTGTATCCTGTGTTACTGGGATTTCGAGCTCATGGTTACGTGTTTGTTTCAGCTAATAAAGGATCATGGAGTGGATCGTTCAAAGAAGTCATCCTTGAAGAAATCAGCCATCACCTTATGAGTGACACTTCCTCTGGCCATGAAAATGAGCAACATCAAGATTCATGTCCACTAAACCTGAAGTTTTCACCTCCCTCTTCATTTAGAATGGTGCAACCTAGGGCAGATCCACCATCTGTAGGTTTCCCCAAGGCTTACACTACAGTGAAACATTTGATGTTCAGATGACACCCCAGACTATAGCTAGGAGTCTGAGGCAAGTCCTTGTAGATGTTAGAATGAAACCAATCCATGAAAGGTTAATCTCTATTGCAAGAACAGCAAAAGAGACTAAACCATCTGCACATCAAGAGTCATCTCCATCAGAAACTATAGTTGAATACAGACTCAGACAATTGGATCAGGAAGCCTACAACATACATCAGTGGACAAGGGATGTATTCAAAGAACTCCTCAATAGTCTACAACCAGTTGCAAATGAGTTGGAAGCTCAGAAAACAACCAGGACAAAGTGTTTTGAAGACTTCCAGGCAACTCTCTCCAACATGGCTGAAGATCTTATAGATCAAATACAGCGGACTAATGCCCTAAATCTTAAGTAGTACAGACTCAGCTCCTCAAACCTGAATAAGCTAAGAGGACAACATTCAGCTCACCTGCGCAAACTACAAGCATCCTTGTAAGCCAACCAATAGCAGCTTATAGAGCACATTCGCAACAATGACATAAGGCTTGGATTATTGGAAAACAACCTTCAATTTGAAACTACCAAAGCCACGGTTGCTCAGCACGCAACCACCTCTGAACTACGAGCCCTGAGAACTATAATCGAAGCCCTTATATCTGTAATCAATGCTAACAAAGGGGGGGGGGGGGGAAGATAGCAAAGAAAAGGAAATTAGCAACAAGGCTTCCTGGGGAAAAGATAGCAGAGAAAGCTATAGCCAGTGAAAAGGCAATAGAGGAGAAAACTGCAAAAGATCTCAAAAGAAAGTCAACAGCTACAACAGATTGAGAAAGGGATGCAAAATGACAAAAGCCTCAAGAGGAAAGGTTATCAAGCCATAGAACTCAGGGGGAGCAAACCCTACAGGAAAGTCCATTAGGGCATAGAACTCAGAGCGAGCAGCCCTACACGGAAAGAAGAACACACCATAGAACATCTGAGGACCAGCCTCACAGGCGCAACATAGGCAGCAAGCATCACAGGAAAAAGGTAATACTCTTTCCTGCACATTGGTCTAAGTAATTAGATTAAGTTTTTCATTAAACAATATATTTAGAGAGTTACGTTGTTGTTTTACTTAGGAGTTTTGTTAGCATCAATTTAGGGAGAGATTGATATGAATGTGCAATCCCTCCAGTTGTATAGAAATTGATGAACAAAGCATAGAAGTATTAGCCATGATGTTATTAGTATGCTTAGGCTGGAAATTAGGTAGGTAGCTATAGTCTAGGTTAGATACTGGAGAGCAAACAGTCACTGATGGAGAGCATTATGTAGGCCACCAGATATAGACTATTATAGAGAATTTCGATTATGCAACTAAGACATACATGGGCAATAAAAAACCTACAAATGCTTCACGATGTAGGATTGAACTTGTAGACGAGGACCTACATAGCAATGCATGGATTACATCAGATCTGGGTGTAAATGAGGTTGCAATAGTGACTCGATGTAGACGAGATCTCAATGGTACTGAGTGTAGACTGAGGTATAGCAGACTGAAGTGCAGCAAAGATGATTTCTAAGGATTGGTCAGAGGTCTGAGGATCAATCAAGTCAAAGGTTTGAGATTCAAAGTGTGACAGTACGAGGATCTAAAAAAAGTGAGCTGTCAACATCAGTGAAGGTTCACATGTGATCAACTGTCACATCATATCCTATACTCAAGTCACTGATTTATTCCCTTAGCCTGTAAAAGGGGATCAAAAAGCTCAAGAAGGGCAAGCAGTTGAATGAGAGATTAAACGTGCAAAAGTTCAAAAATAATCTAAAATTCAAAGCTACTCAAGTGAGTTGAATTCTAAAAGAACAGGAAGAAGAGGGTTCACTAATCTGCACTGAAGAAAAGAAGCTGTAACAGAGTCCAATAAAGGATCAATACAAGGATCTATGTTCTTTTCCTTTGACAAGTTAGCTAGCTTGTAAAGGGATTGTCTTGTAAGCCAAAAACAAGAAGATTGTGAACTCACCTCTTGGATTGACTAAACTGGTCACCAGGGAAAGACTGGACTAAGATCTCGATTATTAGTTGATAACGAGTGTCTATATTTGTATAAATCTTGTGTTCTTTGTATGTTTTCATCGTTGTGAGTCTTTAGAACTATTAGATATTAATCACAACAGCACAATAGAGACAAGCTCACAGAGTTTGAGTCTCTACTGTAGACTGCCTTAATAGTCTGCGAAGAACATCAGTGGTTGAAACTAATAGTTCACTTGCGTTGCATTGATAAATTTTAAATCAACCTATTTAATCCCTCCTCTCTAGGTTGAACCTATGGATCTAACACACAATATATAACTAGAGTGTCCAAGATCTATGAACGTCATGACAGTCATCTGCTGTAACATGAATTAATATGATTAAATTCATGTTACATGCCTGAAATTCTGAATTACGAACACCATGGTAGTCACCTGCTATACATGGAATAAATATAATTAATTTCATGTTACATGTCTGAGAATCGTAGAAACCTAAATATGAACAAATTCCTGTAAATATCAATGACTCAGAAAGTTACGGTTATATAAATAGCCAGGGAAGGTGTAACTAACCCTTTGGCGTGGACACAACGACATCAAGTGATGACCATGCTTGGTTAAAATTAACCATCCTGGGTCGACTACAGAGATCATCAAGTTTGTTTAATTGTTCCTAATACGGCTATACTAGGTAACATATTAAATTTCTATGGTAAGTCCTCCCATGTCATAAACATAAAAAAGTCACGAAAATCAACACGACATGACATGAAATACATGAAGAGCCTTAAAAGATTTAATAAAAGTTAAGGGTAATGAAACAAAGATTAACCTTATCAACTTGAATTATTATTCTGTATATATATATATATATTTATATATTTCTCTTTGGCATATGATTGCTCGGTATAGTTTGCATTGCATCATGTTTGTGCATGTGAAACACATAATATAATAAGCATGTCGGATCCCTGAAATGGATGTGTATCATGTGTTATTGGGCTTTCGAGCTCATGGTTACGTGTTTATTTCAGGTAATAAAGGATCGTGGAATGGATCGTTACATAGCGATGATGATTAGATTTGGCTTTCTGTAACATTTCGCCTATATTTTCGGACATTTGATTTTCATGTAATTTAAAGACATGTAAGTTGGACATTTCTTGTTAGTTTTCTATGTTTCTAATACTTAAATCCCCTGTAATCTTATCGTTTTGCTTTAAAGGGACTTTGGAGCGACTGTTACGTGTCTGTTTCAGATAATAAAGGATTGTGGAATTGATCGTTACATAGCGATGATGATTAGATTCGGCTTTCTATAACATTTCGCCTATATTTTCGGATATTTGATTTTCATGTAATTTAAGACATATAAGTTTGACACTTCTTGTTAGTTTCCTATGTTTCTGATATTTAAACCCTTTATAATCTTATTGCTTTGTTTCAAAGGGACTTTGGAATGACTATAACGTCACGTGTTTGGTAGGTATTGGACAGAAAATCCAAGAGCGTTTCATAAAGCATTATGCAACTCCCTTATTCTCTTGAGCCTCTAAATAAAGGACTTGAGAGTCTGAGAAGTTCACTACAATTTGAGCAATACAATTCTTTCTACTCTTCATATCTTCTTTCTCTTGCAAGCTTAGGAGGTTGCCTTCAAGTTCATAATAGGTTATCAGCACCATTGCCTCAATGGATAAGTAGTGAAGGTACACCCTTGCAATGCTTTGATCTAACTACTTCCATTGGGAAAAAAAGAAGAAGAAGAAGAAAGAACCTAACTAAAGCCAATTGTTTCTGTTCTTGTATACTATTCTTTGGTTTAGATTGTAGTTCATTGAATCATTATTCTTATGGTAATATGTTTTGCCTAGGAGCAAGTCCAACTATGAGTTATGCGTGGTGCTAAAACTATATTTTGGCACCAAAATATAAAAACAAGATCTATCCATTAGGTAAAATTGATGTCAAAATAGAACTGAGCTAAACTTGTTTTCAAATTTGACATCAGATATATGTGTAGTTATAATTGTCAGATATAAGTTGAATTAATTCATCAATAAATACACAAATTGAGTTTGAATTGACCCCATTTTTTAATTGAAGTGATAATGATATAATTGATGGCAGAACCACTTTTTGGTGTCAAATTACAGCAATAGGTACACCTATTTTAATTTCATGGTTGGACTTGCTCTTAACAACTACAAACATAATCTTAAGGCATGTCCAATCATGCCTTAAGATTAGTGGTTATATATAGTGTCCATGCATAGTAGTATTCATTGTCTGAAAATGCATGAAATGATAGACATAAACATGCTGGGATTTAGTGGTTATAAAGCCAATACAAAATCTTAAGGCAAGTCCAATCATGGCTAAAAGTGTTGCTATTTCTATAATTTGACACCAAATGAAAAAAATGGAGTTTTAACCATGAGTTAAAACTGATGCCAAAATAGTATTAAGCTATAATTAGAGCAAGTCCAACCTTGATGCTAAAATAAGTGTAGTTATTGGTATAATTTGACACCAAAAAGTACATTTAACATCAATTATACAACTGTATCTTCAACGTTTGGTGCTACTTTAAACCCAAAAAGGTTTCATTTTTATTAAATTTTCGCTAGATTTCATCTTTTTCTTATCAATCTAACACAATTTATTTATTAATGCTATTGTTAAGAATTTGCTAATTTGCAACACGCAAATGCACGTGTCGCTTATCAGGTAATAAGAGGAGAGTAGAGTATCATCCCACAAGGAACTAGGCCTTTAGCGATTGACGAATATAATCCTAAATGGGTCAAACTAAAATATTCGAATATGGACTTAAGCTAATGAAGTTAAGGAAATGCTAAACTAAGCATTGCGCTAAACTAAACGTCAAGTGATATAAAAGTGTGGATAGGGACGTGACTTCGTTATCCTAGCGTATGATCATTCCGTTTACTCCAATCTAATTATTCTTTAGATGTTAGGCTATTAGTCGAGAATCCCTAAGCTATATTTTAGTCCCTCTTGAGATCTAAGTTAAATCTCTTTAGGCGTCACCTCAACGTATTTCTACAAGAGGTTAACATAACTAGTGAGTGTTGCGCACGATGGTTCCCCTTAAACAACTACGAGAGTCACGAAAGCGGTCTCTCGACCTTTCTTTCAACTCAAGGTAAGGGTTTCCTAAGTCAGGTTTACACCTATCCTCTTGGAATCGATGCAAACAACGAGATCAAATCAATATGATCAATCAAGCGAGCCACTAAGTTCAACAACCAACACACAACCAAAAACAATGAACGAACAACTAAATCAATGCATGAAAATGATCATAAAACTATTCAAACTATATCACGACCCTAATCAAGGGTTTAGCTCATGATTCGAAGATAAAGGAAAATTACCAAACACTTGATACGCATAAAAGCCATATTCATCTAAGTCTTTAAAGCACCAAGGGAAAAGCTAAATCAAGAATGATATCCTATAGATAAGATGATGATAAATTATCTTCAATCTTCCTTGATGTTCTTCTCCCTTCTTTGATGACGATTTAATGATTGGAATGCCCCAAAACCTACACAAACCCATTAACATTTAGGCAAATACACAAGATTCATAAAATATGGGAGTGGTGAGCTTTTTATAAGGGAGACCAAGAGGGTATAACCCACCTACACTCCAGCGTGGCCTATAGTACGAGTTCTAGCATTGTTTGGCCTTTCGGTCGCCTCGATCAAGGCTTTTTATGCCCGTTTGATCTCCGTTTTTGATATTCTTGGGCTCGTTTCTCTCCCCTTGGAAGAGCACTCATGAAAATGTATGAATAAACTCAAGGAGAGAATATAAAACATATTTTAAATATACGATTATCCCAAATACGTATAGAAAATTGAGAAAGGAAACAACATCGAACATGCATTTCTACGCTCTAATCAACTCCCACAAACTTGAGTTGTTGCTTATCCTCATGTAATTAAAATAAGGTTAGACAAAACAAGACCGTCCTAACATGCAAGTGTCATAGCTGGAGATGTTACAAGCCAATTCATCGCCCCCTATGACCACTTGCATGATTACATCCTAATGTCATCACATTATTTCCAAGACAAGACATTTCTCTCATCAGCCCACATGATTGTGTGGATCATTTTACATATACTCTCATATCATCATCACATAAGGATAAGGATTCAATCCGAATAATACATCAAGCAAAAGACATTCGTATACCAACCACCCTCTTACCCAAACCAAATGTACAATTGCGATTCAAAATAGGGTCGAAATCAATAAAAATTCAAGATAGGGAGAAGAAGGTTGGCTATTTGGTTATGTGGAGCTCGGGTGTAAAAAGGTAGGAACATAGTGTAGATCAAGACATCGACGTACATCTAAAACCATCCCCAATTGTGTAAAAACACACCAAGTACACTTAACCAACTATACAACATCCTCGAGTCACCCCTTTATTAGGATTGATGATTTCTCGAGTTACAACTTTGCAACATGAGACAATAAACCTTTTCTTGTTTTTTTTTTTTTTGTTAACAATCAATTTGAAGATAGAACATGACACCACGGCCTCGACACATTGTGTGCCAAATTACATGAACAATGAAGAACAAAGGCACTCCGGTCTTAGCACATTATGTGTCATATTTCATCGATACAACCAAATCAAACACCCACCCAGACAATATCTCCCTCCTATCGCCGTCTTAACTCATGCATGAGTCAATTTTCAAATGAGGCCTTTTTGTGGAGTTTCAATGATATGACAATAGAAAGCAACTCCAACGTCGAGTGTGCACATGCCCAATTAAACAATATATCGCATACATATGAGATGCAAGGGATAAAAATAGAAGAGAAATAGCGTTAGGTAAAGAAGATTTAAGGGCTAATGGCAACACAATAAAATGGTATTAATGACCAACAATGGCATACCTCTCCGCCTTACCACCAACCGAGTAACTAGTAACTTCAAGCTCAATGTCCTATAGGAATCTAATCTTATTTTTTTCTCATTATCCCGTGTTTAATTTTCACATCCCCATACCAAGCTCAGAAAGTCATGTTACTAAAGTTTCGAAAAGTCAACTTCTAGTAGGGTCATAATATTTTACATATAGCAAATCTTGTGAGGTTAAGGCCAATTGCTTATCACAAATATTCCCTATTACACCTTGTCTCTGGTTCGGAATAAGATTTATCTCATCTTAAGGTTTTTGGTTGTGCAGTGTATGTTCACAACGCTCCACCACCACTTACAAAGATGGGACCACAAAAAAGGTTACAAATTTATGTGGGTTTTGAATCCCCTTGTATTATCAAATACTTAGAACAATTGACTAGTGAAATCGCTGATTGTCACTTTGATGAGATAATGATCCCAACCTAAAGGGGGGAGAAGAAAAAACTGGAAAATCAAGATATAACATGGAATGCATCATCGATGTCATATCTTGACCCTCGTACAAGTTAATATGAACTGGAGGTTCAAAACATTGTGCATTTTGAAAGGCATGCTAACGAATTGCCTGATGTATTCGTTGAAACAAAGAAGGTAACTTAGTCTCATGTGTCATCTTCTAATGCACCTATCCGAGTTGATATTCCTAGTAATACGTCCATAGCAAATGAGTATAATGTGCGTCGAAAATGCGATAGACCTCTTGGTTCAAAGGAAATAAAACCAAGAAAAAAAAAAGTGGAGAAGAAGACAATTGATGATATTGGAATGTCCCATACTCCTGTAGAGGTGTGGATGATACAAATGTGACCCCGAAGAGGTTTAGGTACCTGAAAAGGTTGATATTTTAAAGATCTCAATAAATTATATTTTCAATGAAAAACGATAGAACCGAAATGAAACTAATATTGATGAGGCTTTTGCATATGCAATGGTAAATTGATATAGTTGAAAATGAGGATTGTGAACCTCGATCTATCGAAGAGTGTCGACACTGATCTCATTGGCCAAAATGGAAAGACATTGTTCAAGTAGAGTTAAATTCACTTGAAAAGCATCATTTTTTAGACCCATTGTCCTAATGTTTGAGATTGGTGAGATATAAATTCAAGTCTACTTTTTACAACTAATGAGATTGGTGAGATATAAACACACCTTTTTGCTCAAGGGTTTACACAAAATCCTGAATAAGATTATAAACATACTCCCTTGTGGTAGATGGTAGCAATCCTTTCATCTATAATCAGTCTGATTGTCATCGAATGACTTCAAATACGTCTTATGGATGTGCTTACTTCGTATCCATATGTTTCACTTAATAGTGATATTTATATGAAAGCCCCTAAAGCACTAAAGATTCCAGTAACATACATCTCTAAACCTCGAGAGATGTATTCGATAAACCGAAGGCATCGTTGTACGGACTAAAAAATGATCCTATTAGTCCATGTGTTTTCATTAAGAGATCATCGGGTTTTTCTATTGTTGCACTATGTGTTGATGACTTAAATATCGTCGAGAGTCCTAATGGGATTGAGGGTACTACAAACTATTTAAATGGTGAATTCGAAATGAATGATCTTGGTATGACTAAGTTCATAAGAAGTAGTCACGAGTTTAAGAAAGAAACACCATTGAGCCCTCTATTTCAACAACCAACCCAAAAAACAAACGTTGCTATAGATTTATATGATGATTATACATGAAACAATATTTATTCTAAAAATAGAAAATAAAAAACAAAGTTTGAAACTATGTTTTCTGGTTATGGGCTTAAAAAGATTATAAATCTTTACAATCATGTCAAAGTGCAGCCAGTGGGGAGAGTGAAATATATGCATTATATTCTTGTTATATATATATGGGGAGTGACAATTGGCGAACGCTAGTTAGTTGGGAATAAATAGCCAATGTTGCATAAATCATTGACAACCGCCTACGTGACTGATAGACGACTATGATTTTAAAAAAAAGCATATCTTATCTGGCTCTTTTTTAATCTATAGTCTGATTTTTGATTAGTCGGACTTAAAAATAATCCTATTAGTCCATATGTTTTCATTAAGAGATCATCAGAGTTTTTCTATTGTTGCACTATGTGTTGATGACTTAAATATCGTCGAGAGTCCTAATTGGATTGAGAGTACTACAAAATATTTAAATGGTGAATTCGAAATGAAAAATCTTTGTATGACTATGTTCATAACAAATAGTCACGAGTTTAAGAAAGAAACACCATTGAGCCCTCTATTTCAACAACCAACCAAAAAAAAAAAAAAAGACATTGCTATAGATTTATATGATGATTATACACGAAACAATATTTATTCTAAGAAGAGAAAATATAAAATAAAGTTTTCTGGTTATGGGCTTAAAAGATTATAAATCTTTACAATCATTTCAAAGTGTAGCATGTAGGGAGAGTGAATGTATGCATTATACTCTTGTTATATATATATGGGGAGTGATAATGGGCCAGCGCTAGGTAGTTAGGAATAGATAGCCAATGCTGCATAAATCATTAACAACCGTCTACGTGACTGATAGACGGCTATGATTTAAAAAAAAACATATCCTATCCGACTCTTTTTTAATTTATAGTCTGATTTTTTATTAGTCAGATGTGAATTTGCAATTAAGTCCTCAATTACTTTTGAAACTTTTTTTTTTTTTTTTGTAATTTATAAAGTTCGGTTTTTAAGGGAACTGACGCAACAAAGAAAAAAAAGAAAAAAGGGAAAAATGTGGCATTCGACTTCTGAAAAAAAGGGGCAATTAAGATTTTTTTTAAACCAACCAAAGGAATTCATCACTTGATCTTGAATCTAGCCTTTGAGGAGTTTTGACGCAGGTTGTGTATGTCTTTGTTTTTATTTTTGGTTTTTTGGGAAATATGCATGTCCTGTCCGTGACAAGAAAGAACCAACTCTCTTCGGTGAACATTTAAGTTGTTTTGTTGCTTTCCTTCAAGTACATCAAACCATGGATTCTGGTCATTGAAAACCATCTCAAAAACATCAAAGTCCATCAACATTCATCCTAAGATGGTGACGACGCGGCGAAGCTTGAAGGCGTCGAAGGAGGCGACGACAAGGACGACCGACTTGAAGACAGTGATGACAACAACGACAGACTCGAAGGGTCGCCTCACCACCCACCATCACCCTCTATCCAAACGGCATCAGAGTTCGAAGGCAACAATGACGCGATGAAGCTTGAAGATGACAAAGGAGGCGACGACAACGGCTTCGGACTCGAATAATATCGAGCTCATTGTAATTAAATGATTAATTATCAATATAAAATATCATTGATAATTTTTTTGTTTAATAAAAGTAATTGTATAAAATTAGGGAATTGATCAGGCCAAATTGATGCTTCCAAGACATCATGTGAGGAGATGTTATTTTCGTCCAAAAAAATATCGTGAGTGTGGTGTCTTGAAGGAATCAATTTTTGTCTTGGCATTATCAATTCTTAAAAAAATCTTCTAGTTTTATTATAATAATTGACAATTTTAGGACTAATTATGCACAAGGTTATTTTTTCAATCTTTTTTACTCAAAAAACAATCAATTATTTTTTATTACATAGAATACCACTATTCAAATTTTAAAAAAATCAATGCCAAATTTATCCTTGATTTTTTCAATAAATACGTCTCAGAAACCCTTAAATTCCTCCACCACATCGTCCTCCCCACAGTGTCGTCTCCATCGACTTGGAACACGCCGCATGGATCTTTAAACTTTTAAATTCTATCATCAATTTTTATCAAAAAATCGACTTTGAATATTACATTATAAGAAATGTATAGAAATAGTAATATCCAGCTTTAATGACGTAGATCAATTCATCTAAAAATGATGAAATTGTAGAATCTCATACATAATTCCCTCTCGAATTAACTATCAAAATCGTGTCTTTTTTTTTTTCTGGTATTCGGGTTAGGGGTGAGCAAATGTTTCCCAGAGGAACGGATCGAACCAAACGTACCAAACATGTACCAACTAAAAACTGAAAAAGATGGAAAAACTTAAACAAGTAAAGCGAAAAGTTGGTACGAGATCAGAAATAACATAGGAACTCTACTGAATTTCCCGAACCGTACCGGCATGTTAAGGACTCATTTAGTAACTTTAATTATACTTGATTTTGGTTAAACAACTAGATAGAAGTCGACTAAATGTTGTTGGAGATGTGTTGCTAATGTTCTAAAAGATTTTGTCTTGGTTCTTCTGAAATCTTGGGTTTGTTGTTCTTGCATAATAAGTAACAAGTTTCGAATGCACATAAAATGAAAAGGGGATGAATTGCCCTCCCGGTATCATAGAAAGTTTGTTACAAGAGTGTTATTACTAAACCTTGGTTAGTATTTATGAGGTGATGATACTGCTACTTAACCAATGATTGTTGAATTCTTTTTGTCCTCACAGTGTGCTGCTTCTGTTATTGAATTGGTTGTTTGATAGTTTAGGCGATTTAGCTTGTGTTTATAGATTTCTGAAGTGATTTGCATGTGATGATTGTACAATTTGTTATTACCTTTATGCTGTACAATTTCTCGAAAAAGCAATGTGAGAGACATACAATGCATACCTTGGGTTATCCTTCCATCTCAATTACTCCGGACGTTATATTTAAATTATAATATTATTTTATATTAGTAATAAAATTATTCATATTATGAATCGTTCGTAAGATGATAAAATATTATTTTAAATAAAATTATTATAAAATATTAATGATAATTTAAATTATATATTAATATTTTGAGTCAATGATATTTTTTTTTCATAATTTTTTTTAAAATATAATATAATTATTATATAATGTTGTAATTTATTGAAATCAACGAAAGTATTTAAATCATTGTCAAGTTCCAAATTTCTCTTAACTTTCCCGAGCCATGAGTTGATTCTGTGGCTTCCAGCGTTTGACACGCAACAGATTCTCCCAAAACTCAACTCTCTCCATACATGGTGAATATAATCTTTCCATTTCACTTTCTGTTTGCTTCCCCTCCTCTCTGCTACTCACATTTTCTTGCAGATTCGTCGGAGTTCATAACCCTCATTCATTGAGCAGGTACTCCTTGAATCATAATCAACTATATTAGCTTTATTCAGATTAGTAATTGATTGTTTGATGTATATTTCTGTCTGGGTTTTGCCAAAATTTGCTGCTATTTTGGATGTGATTTGAGGAATTTTGGTGAAAAAAGTTGAATTTTGAACATTACTGAGAATGGGCGAAGTGGGCTTACTCTAAGATTGAATTTCTTGTTTGTTGCTGAAATTTGGTTATTGATGCTGAAACCGAAATCGGTTTATGTCAAAATCAGATTATTTTCGTTATTTTATTTGTAATTTTGTTTTTTGTTTTTATAGTACATCATGTAGGTGTCGTTGGGAACTTGTTGGAATTCCAGGCTTTGATGAAGACAATATTTGGTTTGGTCTGTGGCTTTGTTTGAGAAAAAAGTTACCATTTGTTGGTGTTCTTAATAGATAAACGATTCAATTTGATTGCTCTACTATGGAGCCAAGTAAGAAAGAGTCCGCTATTGAGGTTAGCTGATGGAGGGATCCCAATAAATGACTCAACGATTGTGTGGTATATATGATAAATAGAGTTCGTATCTCAAACCAATAGCTTGAGTGTATAGGTTATGGATGGTTGGTACATCAATGTCACTACCCAAGGTATGATTGGCGTAGCCCATCCTTACATAAATATAGTGTCTATTTTGGGCTCGTCAACATCGACATACATGGGTTTCCCATACATCTTATTCTTTACAAATGAATGACCTAGAGCCAAGTTTGACTGGAGTAGACTATGAATCGATCTCTGCATGTTCAGCTAGTTGTAGACCCCTAAATTGCTAATCCATAGAATGTTGCGTGAAAATGGAATGTGAAGCTACACACTTATTCGCTTTGTTCATTTTTAATTATCTTCGCTTTGTTCAGTTTTAATTATCTTTTTCCCGTTTTTCTTCTAATTTAGTGTTATTAGTGCGTAACTTCACTAGTGTCACCGCCTATCTGCGTGTTATATTGGCAAATATGTAGGTGATTTGGTCATGTTTCAGCCTTTCTAATGATGCAATCCATCGGAGCTAGCAGCAAGTGCTCGATTTTTGTTGGAAGTCATTCATTTTATGACGTCATTCCATGCAAGCTTATATATGTCGATGCATTTGGGAATGATGTGAATCATTTTAGCCATGTCAGGCCATCTTGTGTTGAAGGATTTCCTAAAGGCTCACTTTCTTTGCATGGCCGTACTCAGCCTAGAGGCCTTTCTAAATGGCATGAGATTGCTTTCAAGAGGTGGCTTGTGAGTCTGTTCATTAAAATCTGATTTATTATGACTCAAGTTATTTGTTTGGCTATTTCTCCTTGTCTTTGATCTAAACATATGCTCCTTTTTCATAGTGCAACTCTCGAGATGGAGTGTCTTCGGATGACGAGTATGAATATCGTTCTTCAAGAAACATTGCAATCAGCTTGATCAAGCGATACAGGAATGTAATTGAGCGTGGTGGAGGTGATCCTCTAAAAGTATGTAAGTTGACTTCATATTTTGGCCATTGGTGCTACCTGTTTCTTCTCTCTACATCTTTTCTTTCTTTTGTTTCAATTTATCAACAGCTTGTCCTGAAATGATTAAGTTGATGTCTTAGGAGTTCATCGCAGCTGGTGTTAATGCATATGCATTAGGCTGTACTGATGAAGGATTGCGGAAGGAGCTAACTGATATGAAAGAATCTGGAGTTGAAATTGAAGCTTTGGAAAGCCATGGAGGAAACACCCGTTTGAGGTCCAAGATAGTCTCCAAAGAAGTAAGCCACTATTTTTTTGGTGTTGACAAATCTGTGTGTTTCTTAACATTTTAATGGTTCTGGTGTGGCGTGCTGAAATAAGTTTAAAAGTCACTAGAGTCTAAAGATTGAGGTGAAGTAAGATATTCTTGGTTGATCGGAAGGAAAATTATTCCGAGATGGCTCAGGAAGAATAGGGAGAATCTAACGCTAGAAGCCTGGATTTTGAAAAGGAATGATGACGGGAAGAAGAGGGCTATAAAGCTATCAAGGGTTAGCAAGAAAAATTAATCAGGGAATATTGCATGGTTAAAACTTTTTTTTTTCCTTTTTTTCCCCTTTTTTGGTTGAAGCGGTTAAAACTTAGTTAACCATGATAGTAACAAAGCAGAAGTTGGGAAGCAAAATTGAAATTAAGATAAGAATTTGTAATATGGCATAGTATGCTTTACATAGGCCACATAGAACATGTATCAGAACGAGAACACCTACTAGGAGAGATGCAGTGATCTATGTAGTAATAAAAGAGCAGGATCAGACTCGGAAGGACCTAAGTAATAAAAGACATTGTATGTTGCATCAATGTAGCTATTGTATCTATGTAGTTGACCTCATGTAATGCAATAAAGTCTAGATTTTGTGTGGTGGATTGAATATGTTGCTATTAAAAGAGATGGATATGTGATTCCCACCTTAAAGATGAAGGAAAAGATTCATGAGTCTGACTGTTATCTCTGGGAGGACGATGTCGGTAAAGAAACTTGAAAACTTGAAGTTCCCTGTTTCTTTTTTCTAAGATGGGATTTTGAACCATCATCTTCGAAGTGCAATGGAGTATGAGTTCCAACTGCAGATTCTAATTGATGGGGATATTTACTTAGCCCTCCTCTAGTTGGATCCAGCTAGAAATAGTTGTATGAGATCTTCACTATATGAGTTGACAAATTGTAGTCTATTTCTACCCTGTCGTAAATCAGGTTGACACATTATTGCTTAAACTTGCTGTGTGAAATGTTTATTTTGCCAACCATACTCTGTTGAATGGGATAAAAAGCGGATCCCCTGTTATTTCAATTTTGCAGGTTGATGAATGCATTCTCTGGTTGAGTATCGTTTTCATTACAATTCTGTGTACTCCTCAACCAACCATCGTCAGATGGTCGTTGGCAACTCCAGTATCGGAAGATATGCTGCTCCAGTGGAATGGCTTTTGTTCTATCATAGCAAATGCATATTTCATGAGGGGAATGGCCTGGTGAGCTGCTATTTTCGCCTCCTGAATCCTTTTGGTTTAGTTTTATAAAGCACGTTTTCCTTCTGTCCTTGATAATGTTTTCTCTTCTTGTTGAATAAGGCTTCCTGTGAAGACTCTTCAACTAGAACAAATGGCTGTGACAGGGCATGCTGAGGAGCCATCGGTAGTTGCAAGCAGGATGCGTCTAGTGTTCAGTACTCTTGAGGTATGGTTCCTAGGAACGCATTCGATATAGACGACATAACACACATATCATTCGGACGCCAATTGGTTGATGCTCATGATGCATGAGAATACTCCAGCAATAGGAGCCCTCGCTCCTCTTTGCGAGTTTAATGGTATCAAGTCTGTCGCGCTTGTAATTTGGACCAAACCTCTCCTACTTCTTGGAGTGAAAACAACACTATCGGTGCTATTATCGGTGCATATATGTATCATATAGTTGCTTGGTTTTGCAGGTGGTTAGCCCCCAATGGCCGCTGGTGTAGCTTCTTATTGAAAGATCCAGCAATTGTTGTGGTGGATCGCTTGTATAATGAATTTGATCGTATTCTTATGAACTATTGGTGTATATATTTGTATTATATGAAGTTTAATAATGGAAATGCTTGTATTATATTTGTATTTTGAAAATTTCATACCTTTGGGATCCTTTGTTTGACTGAATGGGGAAGGATAAGGAGAATTGTGCGAGGTATCTGATAAATCAGTTTCAAACTGGAATAAATTACTTCAACGTACTCTCTCTGCACACATATTAGTTATAATGTTTTATAGTAATTGTATTATTTATTATATATTTTGATACGTTATTATTTATTAGAAACGATATAGTACGAATGTCATTTCATTTCAGGATTATAGTTCGTGACATATATTATGTTTGATGTGTCAAGATAAATTTTATCAAAAATGTCGTTTGTTTATTTCATGAATTATTCCTAATTTTATTATCGTTTTATTTATGTATATAAGGAATATAATCTTTTTTGGAATTGTTAGAATATCTGATTAATCCTTTTAATGTCAGAATTGAGAAATACCTGATCTTTTGTCTAGGTTTAGGCCCTGTCCAAGGACAGGTCAAAGTCCACAGGCCTGGGCAAGCTTAGGGCCTGAAAAGGGATGGGTTGGATAAGGCCGTCGAGCCAGGATTGTTACTCACACCGTCACACCCTTATCCAAAAAAAAAAAAAAAAATATTTTTCCTGTCTTACATGTTATTTTCATTCTATAATTATAACGTTTTTTCATATATATATATATATATATAATCATAAATTTTAGAAGTCTCGTTACTTATTTAAACGATGTAATTTAAATTTTTTAATGATCCACAGTTATAATAGATGATGTTTATTATTATTAATCTTCACGACATTTCCTCAAAAAATAACGATCGTCCTGTAATACCGGTCAAATCTTCAATAGTCATGAGTACATGATAAAAAAACATTACAATTTTTTTGGGAAGGAGGGAGTATTTTACAATATATATATATTTTGTATTATTATATACACATGAATATAGATCTCATTTTCATATCAAATCATATCTGATCGTCATATAACATGTATTATGTTGAAGTATATATAATTTATACAATTATTGATGTTTCATGATTTATAAAAACTATGTTTGATCGTCATTGCACACGTACCAAACTTTATATCGATACACATATAAATTCAAAACGATATAAAAATAGTTGGAGGAAGGGAATAACAAGTTTGCAAATCTACATATCTTCAGAACGCTTTTGTCTTTGACAATAACAGATGAAGCTTCAAAGAGACTAACCGACACATGTTTCATATGGTGTGTTAAGACGAAAAACTTGCTGAATTGTAACACATTTCCTGAACTATGTATGAATGGGAGCATAGTAAACAAACTAGGACGGATCCGGTCAGCGCATTAGGTTCAACTGTATCCGGTGTCTTAGTCGAATCAATCTATGCTATGATATATAGAATTATATTAGGATATTAGATGATAAACCATCATATCGTATGTTAAGGTGTCAATGTAATTTTTAAATTTTTAAAAATAATATGATAACTTCAACAAATTTAAACTTAAATAAAATTTTAAAACCTCAAATTCAACACAAATTTCTATCCATCTACTAATGCAACTCATTATCTCATTTATTTAGCCATCTTTTTTTTCATGAAAAATAACACGAAACTTTGTTTTATCTTATAAACTTATCTTTATAATTGATTTTTTATCACTATAATTCAATTCGATCTAATAATTGAATTTAATATTAATAGATGAGCAATCATATAAGTAATAATATATCTATTAAAGTCTAAAATAAATTTTATTAATAAAATACTCTCTTCGTCTCGTGAAAATTACAACAGTTTGACTGTGTACAGATGTCAATGTGAACTTTGACCCGTCTCGAGGGATAATCAAAGGATGTTTTTTTATGTGCAAAATTTTCATGAATCACATGATATTTTATTGTGTAGTATAACCTGAAATAAAAAAAACTAATTTTTATTACATATGATAATAAACCGAATATTATCAAAATATATATTAAATAATATTAAAAATAAAGTGTTGTACTGTTTATGGTACGGGGAGAATATCTTTGATCAAATTTCAAGAGATGGAATTGCAACTGCATTCAGTAAGCGTATAGTACATGGGTTAAATACTATAGCTAGATATTCTAATCTAGTCTAACTTTAAGCACATGAAGACAAGAATATCTAACATACGTTGCACCATTATTATCACAATGGATTATAGGCGGAGCTATAGAACAGATGTCAAGTTCTCGAAGGAGCTGTGTAATTCGTAGAGTGTCACAAATATACCTGGGCTATTTTAAAAATTTCTTGGTCAACAGGCTTATCTAGGCCAGTATGCACAAGTTCTACTGTGGATCAACGAAACTAGTCTGCAGTCCAGATTTGAATCATTTGAACTAATCTCCTTATGACCAAATGTTTTTCTAATAATTCTAAGTTAAAAATGTAAAGGACACAATGATTTATACTAATTCAGATAGCTGTTGTCAAATTATCAAGAAATGCTTGGTTCAGTCTTCTATTAATGATCCGTTTAGTCAAGTCAAGAGAGTAGTTCAATATCTTTTTGTTTGTGTCTTCCAAAAGAAACCCCTTACAAGCTGTATAGAATTTATTAAGGCCAAAAACCTAGATCTTTGCATAAATCATTTCTGGACTCTACTGCAGATTTTGTTCTTGAGACAGATTAGTGAAGTCTTTCTTTCAAATCTTCAATCTAACCCACGAGAAAGATTGCACAAAGAATGTTGGGAGATTTTCGCTTGTCAGAAACTTCTCATAATCATCGTCAATCATCTATATCCGGAGAGAATCCCCTTTTACAGGGTTCAAGGAATCAGGAACCCGTGACTATACTATATGATATTGGTAGCTATCTATTTTTCCCATGTACTATCCTCAGTGATATTGACAGGTTTTCCTCACAAGAGTCTTCAATCTTGTATAGATTTTTGAATCTCAAACTTTCAATATGACATTTCTCATATCCCCATCCATTCACCAATTAGCGCTGTTGTATTTATAGTTTGTTGCGCTTATATCTCTGTTGTAAGCCAACTTTGCTGCACTCATTCTGCTATATTCTATGAAATGGTCTTGATCCTGAGACTATGGTCATACATCCTGACGAATTTTTGGTTCATTTACTGTCCATATTCATCCTAAAACATTGATCTTGAATGCATCTTGATGATCCACAATGGCCTCCATCTATAATCCTCAGCTGCTTTGTTGCATGCATCCTACACTGCATCTAACCATCCTAGTTCTCAGCCTAAGTGTTTGACCATGATTATGTTCTAATTTAGAATTATGTTCATCAATTTCTATACAAGTGGAGGGATTATACATTCCTCACAATCTTTCCCTAAATTGATCATAATAAAACTCTAATTTTGAAAATAACAAGATTAATACTTATAAACAAACTCCCAAACAAATTATTTTTAAATGGTTTTCTGAAACACATAGTTTAGAAGAACGATCAAAAGATTACAGGGCATTATATATTTGTGAAAGAAGTTACCTTTTTTTTTTTCCTATGTCTCCTATGACCCCTCAAACCATTTAAATTAAAGATCAAAAGATTACAGGGCATTATATATTTGTGAAAGAAGTTATCTTTTTTTTTTTCCTATGTCTCCTATGACCCCTCAAGGAGAAGTTACCTTCTCCTTGCCTGCACTTAGTTTAGAATCCATAATAAGATGTTACAAATTGAAATAATTGCACTACTTCACTCAATAGAATTTCAAGAATAATATAGCAATGATAAATACGAATCGAACCCACAAAGAATGACTTTTTCAGATTTTACGAATTAAATTAAAGATCTAATAATTTTTTACAAAATTGGAGAGATAGGGAGGGGGAGGGGGATTTGGTAATTGCCAAGAACAAGAATATAAAAGCTAATTTAATGACAAAACTTTGATTTTAGTTCAAACAATAGAGTTTAGTCAAAGTTGATAAAGTATGTCATTCATGATTTTCACTCATCATAATTTCTAATCATAGACTGATATTTTCATTTCATGTTCATTTTACGATAGGTATTGTAATTAATTATGACAAAATAAGAGTTATCGAACTTTAAGTATTGATTACCATAAAAAATGCTATACCAAACTAACATAAATACTCCATGTCAAAAAAAAAAAAAAAACAAAGCATAGACTAAATATATAAAATTATGAATATATCTTAACACCTCAATATATTAACCTAACATAGATTAGCGTTATATCATGTCCATGTTCATGTGATTATAGATTAATCAAACAAGAATGACATCAACCTTTGAATTTATATAAACATCAACCAAAAGAGAATGTATTGGTTGCATTCATACGTCTTCAAGATACTAAAATGATCACTCATAATACATAGAATTGATAATTGGGAATAAATCAACACATGATCATGATACCATAAATATTGAACATAAAATTATTGAATTGAGAAATAACATCTCATAAATTCCATGATAGAGATCCAATCACTATGTCATATGAAGCGTTTACCTTACCATAATCATGAATACAAATAGACTATACATCAAAAGCTTGATGAAAGTCATAACTAAACAAACTATAAGAATAAAAATAAACAGAAGTCCAATGACAATTTGTCTACAAATAACTGAAGGCAATCTCCCCAACGATCAAAGGCTCAACGCTGTGTAGATCGGAATCGTCTATGGTATCCCTCTCGTCCATTGCATCAAAGAGAAAACCAAAGTCGGCCCGCTTCTTCTATGATGAGAAACTCTCGAAATTAAAAGTATATTTTTAAATCTAGGTTGTGGGTATATATAGGAAATGAGAAATAACCGCAAGATAAGATAATGTAGTTCTGATAGGACGCACGGTTCGTGCCTATGACACACAGCCTGTGCTCAGTGCATCTTGATTCTTCATGTTCCACGGCTGGTGCACACCATGCATGGCCCGTGCCCTTTAGAAAATAGGCATTCTGCGTCTTTCAACTCTAAATATTCAATAAGCACGTCTTGAATCCTTTGAGGTTAACAAAAAACTTCAAAAAATAGCTCCAAAACTCCTCCAAGGTAGCTCACCATCAAAGAATTCGCATACTAATAACCTTCTTAAAGCATTCGCATACCAGTCATCTTCTTATCCAAAACAAGTGTGCATCTCAATCCAATATTAGGCTAGGACAAAGAAAATAAACAAGATAGGTGAAAAGTAGGTCTGCTATCTGGTCATGTGGAGTTTGGGTGCAAGGGTAGGAGTAAAGTGCAAGAATCAACAATCTATATATCGATCCCCATGAAGACATTGTGCTTAAACAAAAACACATCAACCATACTAAACCAAATAAATGACACTTTCGAGTCAGCCTGTTATTAGGATAGGTGATTTCTTGAATCCAAACAAACTTGAGACAACAAAAAGAACTACTTTTTTTTTCATTTTTTTAATATCGTAGAAGAATACAAAGGAAAATGGACCTTGACACATTCTGTGCCATATTAAATTACTAAGCCCAACGATCCCATTCAAAATATCCCATATATGGCGATTTTGATTCGTACATGTGACAAGGTTCATAGGTTCTTTTGTGCAGCTTATGGCATGAACAATGAAGAATAACTCCAATAATGAGTTTAAGTGTGCCCAATCAAAATGATGTATCAAATAAATTAGGAAATGCAAGGGAAGAAAAATAGAGGAATAATATTCTTAGGTAAGAAAGGTTTAAAAGGTTATGGAATATAAGAAAATATAATAAATGATTTACGATACACACATCTTCGCCTTATCGCTACCCACTAACTAGTAATTTAAGCTCCTTCCATTATACGAGGTTAATCTTATCATTGTCTTCGCATCCAGTGTTTGATTTCTACCATAAATGTCTTGCTAGCGATGCTGACAAGGCGATAATTTGGACAAACTCCACTATGGAACTGAACTGGGTTTCAATTTTTGCCATCCTTATTTCTAGTATGACAGCTATTTCATTTTTTGTTTTGAGTTAACACATTTTTCATGCCTCCTAAAAATTCTTGTGTAAATTCTTTCATTAAACAAATATTTTGACACTTTTTTTCCAAAAACTTTTTAAACTAAATAAGACACAAGAGCAAAATAAGACATGGAAATACGACACAACAAATAAATAACAAAACTGACTCAATAAAGTAAAACTGACTTAATTTATAACAATGAAGAACAACTCCAATACTGAGTTTAAGCATGCCCAATCAAAATGATGTATTACACAAAATACGAAATGCAAGGGAAGAAAAATAGAGGAATAATAGTGTTAAGTAAGAAAGGTTTATAAGATTATGACTATACAAGAAAATGGAATAAATGATTTACGATGCACACCTCTTCGTCTTACTGCTATCAAGTAGCTAATAACTTAAACTCCTTCCATTATAAGAGTTTATCCTTATCGATATTCTCACATCCCGTGTTTGATTCCCTCCACACATGCCTTGCTAGTGATGCTAACAAGGCGGTACTTTGGACAAACTCCACTATGTAACCGAGTTAAGTTTCAACTTTGTCCATCCTTATATATAATATGATACTTATCTTATTTTTTGTTTTGACTTAACATATTTTCATGGCTCTTAAAAATTCATTCTTGTGTAAATTCTTTCATTAAAACAAGGGAAAATATAGTAATCCCCCTTGTACCTTAGCTCGGAGCCACTTAAACCCCCCGGACTTTCGAATTATACAAAAAACCCCCTGCTATCCACCAACCGTTTACACTGGTAACAGAAAAGAGAAAACATAATTGAAATCAAACTAACCTAATCTAAAATCAAACTAAACTAACCCAAAATCAAACTAGCCTAGCAAACACAATCTAACCCAAGATCTTCCCCCTCCCCCCTCCCTCACTCATTCCCTGTATGGTATGAGAAATGACGAAGAAACACACCATCTCATCACTAGAGAGAGAAACGAAGTTGTGTTTGAGTGTTTACAGTTCCAAGATGTGGATCAAAAATCAATCCTTTATTTTCTTTCTTTGTCGTAGATTTATGGTTCAATGTATGATTTGTACTATTTTTTATGTCTGGAATTGAGAATTTCTTTTGTTTTGTTCCAATCGGTATAGAATGTTTGAACTTGGTAGTGGTATTACAATTATCTTACAATATGGTGGCAGATTTGAGTGGGCTCCAGAAATAAGATATGTAGGAGGATGGGTTCAAGAGATTCATGATGTAAACCCAGATCGTATGTCTCTTCTTGATTTAATTGACTTGCATGGTGAGCTTTATAGAGAAAAGGTCATGAATGTTTCTTTGAGACTTGTTACTAACGTTTGGGGTCTACAACCTAATGCACGTTCTATGGAGGAAGGGCAGATTCCTATAGATAATGATCAGATGTTTATTATGTGTTTGCCGTACAGGACTGCAAAAGCACCTTTCATAATTTATGCTGAAGTGAAAGAATCTCTTGTTCCATTGAGTGTAGAAAGGGATGATGTTGTTGATGCTAGAGGAGATAATATTGATGATGTTGTGGTAGATAATGATGATAATGATGATGATAGTGTGTATGCAGTTATGTTTCTTCATGGGCAGAAGAGGGTATCATTGAGTTTGATGATGATGCATTTGTGAATGAGGAGGAGGTTGAAGCTGGGGAGTAGGAAGAACATCTTGGCAGGGTTTAAGAAGAAGATCATGGACATGATCATGAAGAGGGTAATAACACAGATATGAGTGATGAGTTCAGGACATATACACAAAAATTCTGAGGTTGAGTGGTTTAGTGATGTGGAATCTGATTCTTCCATGGGTTCTGTCAATGAGTGCAGTGATGAAGATGGAGAAAAAAATTAGGTACAAATGGTTTGATGAAACTGAAATTGAGAATCCTAAGCTAACGGTAGGGTTAATGTTTAAAACACCTCAACAGTTTAGACTTGCACTAGTGAATTAGAATTTTGCTAATGATTATGACATTAAGTACATTAAACATGAGAGAAAAGCAATCATTGCAGTTTGTAAACATGCACCACCAGAAAAAAGGCCAAGACATAAAAGACATGTCAATACCCAGCTTGAACAAGCTTCCAGTTCACAAGTCACCCAAAATACATATTGCAATTGGAGAATCCATGCAAGTCCATGTCCAGGGGTAGGATATCAAATTAAAACATTGGACAACAAGCATATCTGAGGAAGAACCTACAAGAACCATCTAACAGACTCGAGGTACATCGCCAGGGAATTTCTAGATAAATTTAGGGATAATCCTAAGTGGGATGTAGGTGCCATTCAAAAGCAATTAAAGGGAGAAAAAATGCTAGATGTTCCTAGGTGGACAATATATAGGGCAAAAGAAAAGCACTGGCTGCAATCCATGGGGATGAGGAAGACCAGTATAGGAAGATAAGGGACTATGCCTTCACTGTAATCCACACAAATCCTGGGTCAACCGTTAAAGTTTCAATTGAAAGGACTGGAGTAGCAGGGGAGATGAGGTTTCAAAGGGTGTATATGTGTCTTGGTGCACTGAAATCAGGGTTTCTAGTGGGCTGCAGACCCATTATTGGGTTAGACGGTTGCCATTTAAAGGCTGCATTTGGTGGAATCCGAATCCGTGCGGTGGACAGAGATGGGAATGATAGTATTTATCTGATTGCTTTTGCTGTGGTTGAATCAGAAAACAAGAGTTTCTGGGAGTGGTTTTTGGAATTGCTATTAGATGATATAGGTTCTGTGCAAGATAAAGCATGGATTTTTATCAGTGACACGCAAAGAGGTTTGCTTCAAGTGTTTAGTGAGAGATGGCCTAATATTGAGCATAGATTTTGTGTTAGGCATATGTGGGCATATGTGTTAGGCATATTTGAAGAAGTTGGTTTGGAAGGCTGCTTCTACTAGTAATCTAAAAGAGTGGCAGTGTTACATGGCAGGGAAGGAGAGCCCGTTTGGTTGACTCAGC
The DNA here is from genome assembly GCA_001925005.1 of Drosera capensis. Classification (NCBI taxonomy): domain Eukaryota; kingdom Viridiplantae; phylum Streptophyta; class Magnoliopsida; order Caryophyllales; family Droseraceae; genus Drosera; species Drosera capensis. The sequence continues at coordinate 48,309 of LIEC01006815.1, forward strand.
AAAATTCCACCTGAGCAGTGGTCTAGGCCACACTTTTTAACTAATAATGTATATGTTGTCCTTGTAAATAATCTAAGTGAGTCTTTCAACTCATACATAAGGGATGCAAGGGACAAGCCTTTGATCAGTCTTTGGAGAGCATAACGAGGAAATTCATGGAGAGAATACAAGTAAAAAGGCAAGGAATGGAAAGATATGATGGGGATATTACCTCTCACATATGGAGAATGACTGAGAAAATAAAGAAGCAGGCTAGAAACTGTTTTCCAATGTATGCAGGCCATAACATGTGGGAAGTTGAGGAGTATAGTAGGCAGTATGCTGTCGAAATTGGGAGGAAGACATGCACTTGCAGAATATGGGATCTTAATGGAATCCAATGCAGACATGGTGTAAGCTGCTTACAAATTGATAGGGGTCAATTTATAAATTATGTTCATCCAGCATATCAGGTAAATGACTCTTGATACAACCATTTGTATATATGTTTATTTTCTTCTCATCTATGAGTTATAATTTTTTTATATGTGTAAACTAGAGGAAAGCATACTTGGACACATACCGCCATAACACTCGTCCAGTTTCAAGTTCTCCTAACTGGATATCTTTTGGATTACCACCCATTGTACCTCCAAAAATTAGAGTGCAAGCAGGGAGACGAAAAAAAGGGAGAGGAGCAGAGCAAATGATGAATCAAGAAAAGATGCTGTAAAGGCAAGCAGGAGGGGAGAATCTATGACTTGTAAAAAATGCTTCAACAAAGGTCACAATGCCAGAACGTGCAAGAATAGCATAGATCCAAGATCAAAATATGTTTCAAATAGAACTCAGACATCAAGTTCTCAAAGCCGTCCAAATGAGCAATCTCAACCATGTTTTGAATCCCATCCTACACAAGTATATACTACATAACTAAGGTAACTCTTTTGTTATACAAGCTTGGAGTGTGTTAAATCTGTGTATGCACAATATAGGGCTCAACATCTCACATACAACAAAGTTAGAATACACCAACCGTTGGTTCTCAACCCTCTCATGTATTCATTATGTGTTTTAAGCTACTCGTTTGTGTTTTAACTTGTAGTCATATGTGTGCATCCACCATTGACATGTGTTATGTTCCATTGATATGTGAATAGATCCATAGAAGCTCTACACCAAGCAGCTCAAATAGCATTAGAAGAGGAAGAGGAAGAAGGAGACAAAGCGCAAGGGCTACTGCATCTACTACTGTGAATGAATGATCAAGAGGTGTTGCTTTTGCCACTGCAAGTGCAAGTAGCCAAAGGGGTGTTGTTTCTACAAGTGCAAATGCAACAATTAGAGGAAGAAGTGGTGGCAACCGTGGTAGGCCTCCAAGTGAAGGTGTTGATGGTGCCCAACTTTGGGATCGACATATTTGATCCTGAATGACTTGTTCAAGTTTGGATGAAGACCATGATGTATTATGGTAAATGATGGTGTACTATGACTGTAAAATGGTGTATGATGTTGTTTGTGTTCCATTTTGAACAATGATGTTGTTTGTGTTTCATTTTGAACACCGATGTTGTATGACCTGTATGTGGCATACGTTGATGTAAGAAGCATATTCAAATTCATGTTTGAAACGCTAAGATCAGGTGTTCATTTGTATTGTAAACATTGTGAACAAGTAGATCTTGATGTTTGTTCTCAGGTTCAGGTATCACATTTATGTTCCATATACAGGTTGTACATCAGTGTGTTGTACACACTTTTGTTCAATCCATAATCCATTCCAGATGATACGAAAACCATAGAAAACAACAGACACACATTAATATGAGATGGAATGAGAGAAATCAACAATTTCATTACTTCAACATTAGTGATAATAGGACCACGACAATAACAGCAGCAAGAAGCATCTCTAAAAACTTAACTCAATGAGCAAGGAAATTACAACCACAATTACATTCCCTAACATCGCCAGCCTTTACTTGATTGCTTCGAGTTGGGTCGCACCAAGCGAAATAATGACATTTCTCACACTTGAAGTACAGACTGCCCCTGGAGCTTTTTCCAGGCCCGACGATTCTTATCGTAGGAACCTTTCGACAATGACAATATTGACCCAAATATATAGGAAAAGAATCATGGTCAGTGGCTACACATGATGACTGCGAGAAACTCATGTCGAATAGCACTTAATACTTTGGTTCACTTTCGCAGCAGGAGGAAGTAGTAGGAAAAAAAAATGAGGATTTGGGTTAGATATATAGAGTAAGGTAAAATTGAGGGAAAAATCAGGCTTGTGGATGTGAGTCAACATTTTGGAGGAAAAATACATAACTAGCTGTTTGGCTCCGTTAAATTGGATGAAAAATGTGACTAAGACACTTAAACCCCAAAGTACAGTGGG
>LIEC01006816.1:0-23714 GCA_001925005.1 Drosera capensis
TGATGGGCTTCTGAGCTACTGAATGCTGTTAAAGCTTACTGAAAGCTGCTGCTGGGCTGGAATCATTGCAAGTTGGTGGAGTTGGAATTACTGAAGCTACTTGACTGGAATTACTGAAAACTGAATTACTGAAAGCTACTGAAAGCTGAATTACTGAAAGCAGTTGGAGCCGAATTACTGAAAATGGTTGGACTGGAAATTACTAAAACCTGTTGGAATTGCTGAGGCTACTGAAATTGCTGAAGTTGTTGGAATTGCTGAAAATGCTGAGAGCTCCTCAACTTGCTGTGTCTCCTCCATTATATTACAGAAAGAAACCATGATCTCATCTTTTTGTGCTGTTTTCATTTCAGATGTTCGTTGCATTGATCAGTGGACCACTAGACGCGGCTTTCGGAGGAGGGTACCTACCGGCCTTCGTCTTGGGCGCCATTTCATCAGCGCTGAGTGGAATCTTTGCCCTCACCATTCTTCCTAGTCCTATTTCCAAGGCCTAAATTTTTCAGTTGTACTCTTTTGTGTCAATTTTGCTTGCATTCTATCAGCTACCTTGTTTGCTGGTGTTTCAACGGGTTCTGATTACTGTTGTAACTGAGAATCAGCACCGAGTCTGTCCCTAGACAATAAGCACTGAGTCATTCTGCGTACTTCGGTGTAACTGATTTTTTTTCTTGAATGAAGCTGAAGTTTGCTCTTGCAAAAAACTGTGTTTTCCTTTTGATCGTCTGTAGATGTGTAAGATAATCAATCAACTCCAATGGCGTAGCTGTTATATAGAGTTGGAGTCATCCAACTTGGAGTGTTCTAAGTGCACCCGTCATCTTATTAAGAGTTATTTCCCAGGTAGGTCGGATATCATTCTGAAGGTACAAGTTCAGTTAAATGGACGAAGAGTACCCCAAGTCAACGATAGAATGATCGAGGGTATTGCACAGAAAGTTGGAAATTCTTGCCTTGAATCTCTCAATTAGATGAATACAAGCCTAGGAGGATGAAACCAACCGGCTACATGCATACAAACTCAATTAGAATGCCCGTGAGACAGTTTGCTGGACAAGGCTTCTCCTGTGGACGCATACGCTTGCTGGTTGTGCCTCTTCAAGAAAAAGCGGTCGAATCTAATGCTTTCGCGTTTTGCTTAGCCTCTTTTCAGCCAATGCGTTGTGCAACTCAAGCCTACTTCCTGCAACAGACGACTGTAGAGCTCTCATCTTTTTCTTCCGACCACGTCACATTGAAAACATGTGAAACATGGAACAACTAAAACAGTCCTTCAGTTGGCATGGACTCATGAACTTGAATCAACTTCAAACTGATTTATCCGTCGATAACAGGAGCAATACAGGAAATGTTTTCCCCCTAATACAAGCACTAATCAATAGCATACAAGCATCCCAATGGGCAGAGAATATTCAACCCCCAATTACAGAATCAAATGAATAATACATCGGAAATACATAAAATCTTATTTGAAGGTACAAAACAAACCTCAACACTACATTATCAAGCCGCGGTTTTCTTCTTGTTTGGATCAAAGACATACTTTATCAAAGACTCCTTGATAGGCAGCAGCTCCAGGAACTCCTTTTTCAATTTTGAAGCATCAAGCTCGTTGTTGCTTGTAGGAGCGGCGATCACCTTCGCCTGCTCCTCAATAATGAAGTTTGCTGAGTGTAATCTTTGCCCTCACCGTTCTTCCTAATCCTATCTCCAAGGCCTTAATTTTTCAGTTGTACTCTTTGTGGCACTCTTCCTTGCATTCTATCAGCTGCCTTGTTTGCTGGAGTTTCAACTGGTTCCGTTTACTGTTGTATCTTCAAACTCTTTTACCAACTTGATGTTGGTCACAATGACAATAGCTTACTTCTTTGGAGGAAAGGTGTCGGCTTCTGGTTTTCTGGATGGAAAAAATAGATTATGGAAGAACTTTGTCTGTAGTTGTAAATCTTTCTCGGCTCAAATTTAGGTACCGAAGGTATAAATGTAAATTAGCAAAACGATTATCTACATACTTCGAAAGTTTTTTTTATTTTAATTATGATAAGATTTGCTTCTGTTCATTGTTTAGCTTCATGTTCCTTTAATCCTTTCATATAATACTACTAGTGCACTTTTGTGCTAATATCCTGTTGTAACTTCTAATGATTTTAAAGCATATCAAGGAACAAAAATTCTAATTTGTACTGACCTTAATATCAGTACAAACTAGAGAGAATCATCAACTAATTATTTTCTATTTCATTAATTACCATTAAGTCATAATGTAAAATTTTTATTATCAATTCGTCCATAAATTTAAGTTATAGTCTAATTTGTTTTCAATCAAAATAAAAAAATAATTTATTATAATAGATTATAAATTATAATAATCATCTCGAAACCATAAATCTAACTGTCATCACTAACAATCACTGTTAACATGCCCATATGACCCTCATCATCATCGTTCATGGAACAAAACAGTGCTCGTATATGTAAAAACAATACGTATTGTTTGCTTTCAGTGCTCTTGAATATATTACAGAAATACATATTATTTTAAACAATGTCAAAAAACCAACACTGAATTTTAAATAGTGTCCAAAAACTAAACAGTGTCCCAAATAATATTTTAAACAGTGTCCAATAATTGAGAAGCAAAGAGGATACATCATGAAAAACACTGTAGCAGTTGGAAGAAATTATGCTTTGCAAATACAATGAAAATGAAAAATCAGTGCTCCTAATATAAATGCGCACTGTTTGTCTCCGCCGTGGCTGCTAACACATCTCCGATCTCCGGCTGCTTCAACTGATCATCTACGTCCAATCTTCGATCTATTACGGTTTGTCCTAGATCCTCACGATCATCTCGTGCTCATACGCTTTCACCATTTCGAAAGTTGTCATGGGATTCCGACGACGGTTGTCGATCCACCCTCACCCTCGATGAAACCCACCCGAACACTCATCTCACTCAATTATTACCCCACACTCCTCAACCTTCGAATCCTTGTTGTTTCATCTTACATCCTCCCCTCCTCAAATACACATCGTCTCCTATCTCGAACTTGCACCCGTCATACTCCACCTTCTTGTAATAAACCCTCTTCTCGAACTTGGACACATATATTTGTCTGTGGAAATCTTGGGATGGTGGACAAGTTTCGACCAGCACCTTGAAGAAATTATGTAATTCAGTACACATTTCAGAGTAAACAGTGCACAAGTCGATGGCAACCCTAGAAACCCATTGAAGAATCTCAATACCATCAACATCTTAAGCAGCACCAGCACCAGCACCAGCACCAAGAGATCTACTGATTCTTTCCTGAGTTCTTTCATATCATTCCCTTGTATGTTGACATAAACAGTGCACCATCGCAAAAAACAGTGCACCACTCACCAAGACGTGCGGCAGTGTTGGTGTTGTGTTGGGCTGCATAGCCGACGGCGAAGGCGGTGGGCTCTTTGGGCCGACTAAGGATGGTGGTGGTATGTATGTATTTAGTTGTGGAGTGTGTTTAATTCATGGTGATGATGATAACGTGGGTATGATAACGTGGGTATGATGGGAGGTAGATGTGTTTGATTTGGAGATTTGGAGATTTGGAAAATATGGGGTGTGATAAATTGGGATTTGATTGAGACGTAATAAAAAAAGGATTGATTTGATTGAGCCGTAAATTTAGAAAACTGTATTTGATATGATTTTTATTTTTCAAAAGATGAATCGATCCGTAAAAAAAAAAAAAATAGGTTTCAGTTATTTGTAATTTAAAAAAAAACACACTTTCAAGTAATTTCTATTTTAAAATAAATTGAGAGGTAAAGGATAATATGGAGAAAATTAAGTTGTTAAATTTCAAAAAAGAATAAAAGGACTAGATAATTAACGAAAAGAGAATTACCCATTGATATTATTTTTAGTTCTTATTTATCAATCAGTATTACCTAATTTATTTATTTATGATTAATCATATTAAATTTCAAAATCCATTATTTTCCTACCTCCAAACAAGGAAATAAAATATTCACTATTATGGAGCACAGAATATCAAATCAAATCAAAAGGTGTAGTAAAAATGTACAAAATTCAAACTCTCTTCCTTGACTCTCCATCTTCTCCATCTGAGCAACCTTCATGGCCATTCCCATCATTATTTGTCGTTGCCATCGAAGTCATCGGAGCTTACAGTGCGCCACTATGTCGGATAGCATATTTTTGTAGAAATAGTACGCATATCGAAAATCGAACAATATGCTTGTTGGTCCGAATAGTGCCTCTACACAAGTTGTGGTACTTCCGTTAGACAAAACAATACATCGGTCCAAAGAATACTATCTTATCTTATTTTCATCGAAAAATAAATATGTTTTCATGAAATTTAAATCATGACCCTCGTCTAGAATGGATATGTAAAAAAAAAAAACAAAAACTCAACTGACTACTTAATTCAGCAACCATCTTGTAGGTCATGCTTCGGTTTTTAAATCCCAATGGCGTTGAGGGCTCAAGTCTGTTACTTTTTTTGTTTTTTGGTAGTGCAGGTTTGCTCGACAAGGATCCCAAGGGAAGAGATAGACAGATATCAAGGTTTCCACTTCCATACAACTAGAAATCAATCTGAAGAAGACACGGATGTGATTCCTTCTAAGTGCACTGTCTTCCTTGATAAGCATATTGTTTATCATAAAAACGTATTGTTTTTCATGAAGGGTATAGTGTATTTGATTTAATTGAATGTGACATACGTATTACTTTTCCGTCAACTAAAGGGGTGTATTATAGTTGTTTTTTCATCAGGTATGAATGCACTGTTTGGGGAACAATATCTCAAGTCAATCTTTTACATACTTTTCAAACTATGCAAAACTCTTGAAAATGAACACTCAAAAGACAAACTTGTTTCCCAATGATTCATTACTCTCTATTTTTTTATTTTTTGTTATTTTGTTTACTTTCTATATAAATTCATCATAGTAAATAAAGATTATGTAAAATATTTTACCAAAAAAAAAAGATTTTATAAAATGTGAAAAATCTATCCACTACAAGAAAACAAAAACCGAGGTTTTGCGGCCGAAATTTTCCATCTCAAAAACCAACAAATCCGTCTGTAAATATGATTAGCAACAGATTAGCGATGGAATCAATACGTCGCTAAAAACATTGTTGCTAATGCAAAATTTAGCGATGGATCTGTCGCCAATACAAAGAAATTACGATGGATTGATTTTTCCGTCTCAAATATTTTGTGTTTTTCGTATTCGAAATCTTAGCGACGGATTTTTGTATATAAAAATGTTCTGTTTTTGTAAAATATCAGCGATGGAATTCCATCGCTAAATCTGTTTAATTTAAAAAAAAAAAAAAAGTGAAAATTCAACAAGCCAAAACAAATACAGGTATCTGGCGCATCCATCAAACAAAAAAAAACCAACATAAACCAAACTAAACTAAAATTTAGAATTATACATAAATATTTATGTTTTAAAAAGCCTAATCGTCATCAATGGCCAGTTAGTCGAACATCAAGCTGCTCTAGAGGTGGTTGAAAAGGAGGGAAAGCTCTATCAGCCTCGTTCTCACATATAGAAGGATCCTCGCCCATATTCCACAACAGTAAGGCCATTCCCTACTCCATCCTGGCTTGGCTCTATTAGAGTGTGAGGACTTCTTCCTTGAGCTGATAAGAATCCTCCAGAATCCCTCGAGAACTCTGGGAATGAGTCCTGGATGAAGAGTTGAGCATGGACCTGGGATATAATTGGCTCGCAGCTGAGCCAATGCGATACATCCTTCCCTTGTAGATCCGTGAAACCTTCGATAAAGTACGATTAGCGACAACCTGAAACTGCTACTGTGTAACCTCAGGATTAGAAGACTCAGCCAGTTGCAACTCAGGCTCTTGACTGAGAAGCTCAAAATGTGAATCCTACATTAGATATTATTAATGTATTAGTCATAAGAAAAATACTAGAAATATAATTTAAAAAATAAGGAACACAAGCTAAAATACTCGAAGCTGTGTCGCTGGCTCATCAACTAACGGAATATCCTCTATAGACTTCCCCGCCTAAATGGTCTCTACCATGACCGGGATATAAGACTTCTTATAAGTCTGAATGAATATCTGAAAGCCCAAGATCTTTCTCTTGAAAGCTGTCTCCTAAAAATAATACAAATATTATGAGTATTATGGAAATTTTTTTTCTTACTGTAAATAATATGTATAAACAAAACATTTAGTAAATGGAACAAAATTAAAAACAAAAAACTTATCATTCTCTTTCTGATGGTGGTAGATGACACACTGCCTTAAGTGTGTGTCGCGTTCTCCTTTGCCCAATTCTGCATGGCGATGACAGATGGATGAGGATCAGGCTTATCTGGAGTCAACATAGGGGCTAACTGATCATGATCGTGCCTAACATCGGCCACAATATCGAACTGATCAAGTTTATTCTCTGAAATCGTCACTGGAATAGTCGATGACATAGCACTATGGACACTCCTAGAGATGCTCCTGTTAGAAAGACGATCTTGTAAAGCACTTCTGTGTCCACTGGATCGTCCGCGGGAAGCATTACATTGTCCCCTCGAATCACTAGAAGACATCTGCGAACATAAAAGGTAAAAAATCTACGAGCTTATAATTTTTCCCTATCGTTATGATTACATATGCTACAAAAATAAATTCATTACTATTTTTTTGCAATTGGTATGATTAAATATGTTACAAAAAGGAATTCATTTGTGAGGGATCATAAAGCCATTTTAGTTTATTATATGTTAATTGGATTTTAAGAAACCTTCATTCCCCCCTCGTCATCGTCAACATCAGACTTTTCAGAGTCCCCTTTCTCTTTTCCCTTTTCTTCTTTTTCTTCCTCTATGTCTTATGTTGTGTCTTCCTCTTATTCCTCTTCGTCTTAGTCTTCCTCTTCTGATTATGCTACATTTTCCATCTCATCATCTTCATCATCATCACGATATTGTGTTTCTTTCCATGGTTTAAGAATAGACGGTGAAAGCTTGTTCCATTGCTTCACGAGCTTCAATAGTAGATCGTGATTTCGTTTTGAATACTGCCCACCATTTATTATGTCGGGGTGCACAACCCGGATAATGAGCATAATACACTTGAATAGCTTGAGTGGCAAGGACAAAGAGATCATAGAGGCCATTGTATCTACTCAGACGGTCTATATCAACAAGCCCATAGCTCAGGTGCACGCTTAATCCAGAGACTTAATCGAACCATTCACATTTGAAAAGCATAGTCTTTAAGCTTCTAAAATCCGTCCAGATATATTGCAGCTCAACAATGTATATGACAATGCCATAATAATCTACGATGCCCCTTTCATGCAAACACCTCAATTGGTAGTAGTTTTCCCCTTATTGGCTGAGAATGTGTTGAATAAAAAATCATTGACAACATATTGCGTGAATTGTTTTACATAAATTGCAGGACCCATAGCTATTGCCTTGTTCATCTCATTGCCCTCGAGGAGTCCGACTTGTGAGGAAATAAATACTTATTGTGATGTTGAATATGAGAAAATTTCTACAATTAATTCATACGAGGAGGAACATGCTCTTTTAACCAAATAGACCATATATGTCGTGCTTTTATCCATATTTCTTCTATAGTGTCAACGCAACCTCTTCTCAACATCTCCTCCTCGAATAACCTATTATATTTTTATCGTGAGAGTACAAAAAAACAGTCTAGTGCAATGCAAATATGCCCCTAAAAAATCTATTCATCATACCTCTCAACAGGGCAACAAGTTTATAATTCGTGAGAATATATCTATGAGCTGCCTCGGCATCTTGACCATCAAGTATCAATTTCTTTTATGCCCTCTTCTTTCTCTTCGCTTTCCTCTCAATCAGGGCATAACCTTCATTTTTGCAAAAGACATCCGTAAGGTTTTGATCGTTACCATCATCACTTGATCTCCTAGAACAACAAGGAATAACATTATCTAGAAAGTACAACATTGCAAAGTTGCTTGCTTCATCCAAATGTCCTTTATTCCTAATGTGCTTCCCATATAGAACCCTCCACATGTACTTTATTCCCAATATTTTGCTTTAGGTGGAATAAGAACCTTCTAAAAACAGAGTTTTTACAAGTTTTTACGCCCACCCAATGAAATCGTTGGTCAATTGTCAGGAGATTGACATAATTATTACCTTTCAAATCCATACATCCATTTGTAGTGAACAAGTCCAGCTACTTTTATCTCATATGGATAGGGAGATGTTCCATGAAATTGAAGCAACTTGGAGGCAGCATCCTTTCTAACTTACAAATAATTTCAGGGATAAATATCTCCAAACACTCCCTGTCCTCACGAGATATACAATTTGAGCACAAGTCTTTGAAAAATTGACTCAACTCTGTGAAACTTTTCCATACATTCCTCTCTAACAACTCTCTGAACGCAACGGGCATCAATCTCTACATAAAAAGATGACAATCATGACTTTTCATGCTTCTCAGCTACCACTCAGACTCACGGACACATCGAGGAAGGTTGGATGCATATCTATCTGGACTTTGTAATTTCTTGACCCATTCACACATTAATTTTCTTTAGTTCTTGTCCAAAACAAAAGGAGCTTTTGGCATCAAAAACTGAGTCTTGTCATTAGCACAGAAGCTCTTCGCAACGTGGAATTTAGATCTTTTGCAATACAAAATCAAATTTCATCATATGTTTATGTGCCAACTTCCCACAGCATATGCAGCTCCTCTATCAAGGGCTGCAAATAAATATCCAGGTTTCCTTTCGGACTCATTGGTCTAGTTACGATCATGTGCAAGAGCATTTAAGGTCTATTCACGCACATATTGGGGGAAAGATTGTATGGTGTGAGTATGACAGACCAACAAGAATACTCCTTCCTAGACTATCCAAATGGTGTAAATCCATCAGTGTAGAGTCCCAAATGAACATTGCATGCCTCGGCCACGAAGGATAGAAAATTACGATGCTAATGTCAAGACATGATACCATGACGCCACTTGATCTACGAGAAGTAGAATGTCAAGACATGGCCTAGCTAGTAGCACTGTTGCCATACAAATGCTATAACCTCAGAGTTATCAAAAAATATCAAAGCACAAAAACACGATCGCTTCTTCGAACGTCTCTTCTCCTTGTAACGGTTTGTATTACATATAGAGCATCTTCTAAACCACGTAGATTCTTATGAGAAAAGCATGAAACCATTTGGACAACATTCAATCTTATTCACAGGAAGATGAAGGCCTTTCATGAGAGACTTTCATGCGAGACTTTATGTCATGCATCCCTTCCCTCATGACATTATTGGGTGGGCACACATCCTTCAACAACTTGTAGATTCCATCAATGGCTTTTTGAGGAAGGTTATACTTGTATTTTAGAGTCAAAAGCCGTGAAGCAATGGATAACAAAGACAGGCTGGCCCCATCATACAAAGGAGACCGAGAGGCATCCATCATGTTAAAATAATGTATGGATTCAGGTCGTGGACCATCATCAGACAATCTTTCATCTGCAACCTTAGTTTCTTCATAATATTCAGCCGGAAATACATCAACCAACACATCCTCATAATTATGAGGATATTGAAGCACATTCGATAGTCCGTCTACTTCTTGTTGGAACACATTAGACGATCCACCTTCTTCTACATGAGGATTTTATGTAGGCCTTTCATGAGAGACTTTATGTCATGCATCCCTTCCTTCATGATATTATTGGGTGGGCACACATCCTTCAACAACTTGTAGATTCCATCAACGGCTTTTTGAGGAAGGTTATACTCGTATTTCATAGTCAAAAGCCGTGAAGCAACGGATAACAAAGACATGCTGACCCCATCATACAAAGGAGACCGATAGGCATCCATCATGTTAAAATAATGTCTCGATTCAGGTGGTGGACCATCATGAGACAGTCTTTCATCTGCAACCTCAGTTTCTTCATAATATTCAGCCGAAAATACATCAACCAACACATCCTCATAATTATGAGGATATTGAAGCACATTCGATAGTCCGCCTACTTCTGTTGGAACATATTAGACGGTCAACCTTCTTCTACATGAGGATTTTGTCCCCATTCTTCCCCACGATAAACCAAAACAAAATAATTCTTTGTGAAACTCTTATTGAGAAAATGAAGTCTCAAAGTATCAACAGTTTGAAATCTCGCATTTCTACAATTCTTATAAGCACATCTCAAATGTCTTGGAAAATGACCTTTGTCGTGTTGAAGAGCAACGTTGACAAACTCGTCGACAACCTCGATGAAACGATTGCTCAAGTGACGAACTTCCCGTCGTTGATACATCCATGAACGATATAGGTCCATATCGATCAAACTTCTACATTGAAACTATAAATATAAGTCAAGGTCATATTAAGGTTGACCCTAAATTTACATATACAAGCTTATACTTAAAAAATCGCATATAATTCAAGATTAATTTTTTCTAACAAATATTAGCTTCTTTTCGTCCTCCACATGTCAAGTTTTGATTGGTTTATACATATAAATATCTTATTTAAAGAATCATAAACTAATTGTATTATTCCTAGAAAACATGTTGAAATCTATTTCTCTACAACCATAATACGAGGTCAATCAAAACAGTATCAAACTCATAACAGTATCAAATTTGTAATTCAATCATCAATCAAAAGACAACTGTTTTGAGTCGTAATTCATTTTCACCATAAACCCTCAAATAGCCAAACAATAATTCACACGGAACAAACAATACCACTCCAACTTCAAAAGCACCCGAAATATTAAAACCATTGAAGATAACTTATGTTATATAACATGTGACAAACTTATGCAATGGAAACAAATTTGTATATATACTTGTGTACTAAACCAACGTATGTAGGGTGCAGAGTTACCTTAATTACTTGTGTTTGACAGGGGTCGAGCGGCAGTGGGGGCGTTGGATAACAGTGACGGCGTGTGGCAGGTTGGAACCAGCTTGAGGAGGGTGGTGTCGGCCTGAGGGGCAATTGGCTAACGGGTGGCGTGGGGCTGCAAAGGGGTGGCGTGCGTTTTCAATTAAGGGCAAATGCAGATCTGAATCGAGATCTAGAATTAAATACATCAAATTTTAGCGACGAAATTCAGTCGCTAAACTTAGTTCCTTTTTAACTGTATTATCAGCGACGGAATTCTGTCGCTAAAATTATTTTTAACTTTTAGCTACAGAAATCTATCGCAAAAATCACCATAACTTTTTCAATTAAATTCAGCAACGGATTTCCATTGCTAAATTTATTTTAAGTTTAATTTTACTATTATATGCGTTATAATACTTGATAGTTCCACCATAAACATTTCAAATACTTGATAGTTCCACCATATGTTTTAAGTTTTGATACATTACCTTGCATAAATTTTAATGAGTTTTTAATTTTATATAGTGTACTTGATTATAATTTTGTGAAAAACAACATAGAAATATAAAAAAAGTATTAAAAAAAACCTATAATTTATCTTCTCTTAGTACACTATATAAGTGGAAGGATTTCAAAAATATTTTGGACTTAATTAAACTTACTATGAACTTAAATTCGAAAAACAATCATGAAATTTCTTATTTACAACGGATTCCATAGCAAAATAAATTAAAATATTAAATGCATCGCTAAAATTATTTTAAGTTTTTTTACAATTATATTTTTCCTCAAATTAATATTAATGACAGAACTCCATCGTAAAATTAATATTTTTTACAAGTTTTGCTACAGAATCCGTCACTAAACTTAATGAACTGGAAAATTTTTTAAGTTTAATTTTATTATTATATGTGTTATAATATTTGATGGTCAACCATGAACATTGAAATATGATATCTTATATGTTTTTTGTTTTGATACATAACTTTTCACATTATATGTCCCTCAACCATGTGTCACAAACTTCATGCAAAATTTTACCAAGGAAAGTAATGATATCTTGTGACGGATTCCGTCAAAAAAACTATGTACTTCACAATTTTCATGCAAAGTTTTACAAAGAAAAATAAATATATTTTGTGATGGATCCATAACTAAATCATTTCTCACTTTATATTAGCGACAGATTCCGTCGCAAAATGATGTATTTGATAATTTTCATGCAAAATTTTTTGAAGGAAAGTCATGACATTTTGTGACGGATTTGTAACAAAATGATTTTTCTTGTAACCTTTGCGATGGATTCCATCGCTATTTATTTTTTGGTAATTTTTTTAATACTTTTTAATGACGAAAGGTGTATCTAAATTTTTCAAGTGCCTACAGCGTGCTGGACGAAATGGCTTACTGAATGAGCATGAAGAGACTAACTATGGAATGTGCTGAATTACTCAAGCAGCTTATGGTTAAAAGCTTATGAAGTTTTGAAAACGTACAAAGCGTGTTAAAATATTCCCAAGTATACGCCACTGCAATTCCAATGTTCTTGCCATCTACCCTGCCATTCGTTGTCATTATCGTTGGTTCTGTTTAGTATCATCTCTGCACCTAGGACTCGATGATGGAAATCTTGAACTGGAACTTGATCGGCTTCCATAGTCTGGATATATTTAGCATGCTCCGTCAGGAACTTGTGAAACACTTCATTAGCTTGTACAAGTGCTCGTTGATGAATTGGATCTATGGATAGAGTACATATTGACACTATAAGTCAGCTGAATTGTTGACCAGCTTGAAGAAATGATTGAAGGACCTTTGCGGGTATGTGACAATCAACCGGCCAACACCTCCCCTCTCTCTCCTATCCCACATGTTTCTCATTTCATCTTCAACCGGCCAATACATGCTCCTTGCCACAACCGGATAAAACTTGGAAAATTTTAGGAGAATTTGTATTGCCTAAATATGGAGGCTAATTCTTTGTAACAAATAACAACAACAAAAGCAACAATAGCTATAGGACCATAGATCTTTAGGTAAGACCAAAATTGTTTATGTTTTAGATCGTATGCAATAAAAGTATGGTGAGTGCAAAACATATTTAGAGTACGATTGTTTTATAAAATGTACGAGTTTATAATATTCACTCTTATTAGAAATTATATTTTTTGATATACTTTAATTACCAACGATCTGATTTTTCAATTAGTGGTATCAAAGCGGACAAAGAGAAGGAAGGTGATAGTCGAGAAGAAGTTTCACCAGTTCTTGAAAAAGAGTCATCTCCTAAGTTTTCAAACAAAGAAAACAGTCCCTAACAAAGCAAAGTCTACAAGATCAACGAATAGGATCGACCTACCCAATTGAAAGAAGAAGAAGTTGCATAAAGAAGAGGAGCAGACACAAAGTTAGCAAAACCATTACTGCCCTATTAGAGAGCGGAACCCAAATCCAAAGTATGTCAAGGTAGACCTTTTTGAAGACGACAAGTCGTAAGAGCCAAATTCATTTGAGGAGGCAGCTTGAGGCAAGGAGTAGAGACAAGACATATAGGAAGAAATTGATGAGTTGAATCAAAATCAAACTTGGGATTTAGTTCTAAAATCTAAGTATGCATAACCAATCTCTTACAAGTGGGTGTACACGATGAAAACCAAATCTGATGGTTCAATCGAGAGGTACAAAGCTTGACTTGTTGCTCGGATATTGTCGAAAAAATATGAATTGGATTATGAAGAAACATTCAGTCCAATAGCCAAGATCACAACTGTTCGAGTTCTCGTAACACTTGTTGTTAGCAAGTCGTGAAAGTTATGATAGTTGGATATCAAGAATGTTTTCTTATGTAGAGATATTGATCGTGAGATTTACATGGAGCAACTGAAGGGGTTTGAGAGGAGAACATATCCTTCGAATGTGTGCAAGCTAAAGAAGGCACATTATGTTTTAAAGAAAGCGTCAAGAGCATGGTATGGGAAGCCGAGTTTCTTATCCATAGTAGGTACTCAATTGAAGATTCGAAGTGAGAAGATGGAAACAGTTCTTGTCTATGTGGATGATCTAATAATCATGAAAAACAATGAAAATGAGATTCACCAAACCATGATCAATTTGTGAGTTTGGTTTCAGGTGAAAAAGCTTGTATAGTTAAAGCACATGCTCAGTCTTGAGGTTGGCTGAGCAAAAGAAGACATATTCTTGTATCTGTAGAAGTATTCAATAGATATTATGTTAAAATATGAAATGCTTGACTACAAACCTATTTCAATACCGATGGAGACGAATGCAAAGTTGTGGTTTATTAAAGGCAAAGACCATGAAGATGCGATAATGTACAAACAAATAGTGGGGAGCTTGATCTACCTCAATTAGTTAAGGTCTGATATTGCCTATGCAGTTAGTGTACCTAGCAGATTCATGTAGAATCCTAAGAAGGCTCATTTGGAAGCAGTTTGGTGAATTTTGAGATATGTCAAAGGAACTATTGACTTTGGCATTCTATATAGAGAGAAAGAACATTCCTAGTTGACCAGGTTATGTGATGCTGATTACGTTGGACATCACGACACTCGACGGTTAACTACTAGTCATATGTTTAGCCTTTGATCAGGGATTTTCACTTGGTGCAATGAGACACAACTAATAGTGTCTTTGTTAAGTATAGAGACAAGATTTTGTGAAGCAACTATGGCAGCTCAGGAGTGTACGTGGTTAATGTAGCTGATAGAGGATTTTCATCAACCTATTGGTTAATAGTTTAGCTCTATTGTGATAATCAATCAGTAATCCAGATGGAAGAGAATTTGTTATTTCATGCTCGTACGAAGCATATAGAAGCTCACTATCATTTTGTCCCGAAGAAGGTATTACAAGGGAAGATTGAGATGAAATATATCAATACATTTATCAAGATGTAGATGTCTTCACTAAAGGATTTAGTGAGACTAAATTTGAAGAGTTCAAAAGCAGCTTGATAAGACCACTCATTAAAACGAGGGACAAAATTTGTTGAAGGAGAGTGTCAAAATCGACATGCCAATTCCTCCCCTCACTCTTCTTCCTATCCCACATGTTTCTAACTTCATCTTCAATCACTAACTTATGTTTCTTGCTATAACCTGCTAAAAGTTGGAAAATGTAGTTGGTTCGCGCGGTTAGGAGAATTTCTATTGCCTATATAAGAAGGCTAATTATTTCTAACAAATAACAAAAAGAAGAGCAAAAAAATGACTAGCTAAGAGCATAGATCTTTAGCTAAGACCGAAGTTGTCTATGTTGTAGAGTGTATCCAATAAAAGTGTACGATTTTGTAATATTTTACTCTTATTAAAAAATGTATTTCTCTATATACCTTTGATACCGATAAACTGATTTTCCAACAGGATGACTAGTTAATCCACTAGCGTTCGAGCCTTTGAGGCATCCTTAATCATGGTGGTGAATGAATAGTCTTTGCCTTTCCAAGGTTGTTGATATTACCTATTTGTGCTTTTATCTTTTTGTATTTTAAAGAAGAAATGTTTGTGTTATGTGCTAGAGGACATATGATTCTGTTGCGAAATTAGACCAAAAAATATATACGACGAATATCGCAATCATGCACATGATCAAGCATAAATAAGAACTGCCTACAACACACGAGATTTGACGTGAAAAACCTCTCAAGGGGAAGAAAAACCCCCAAAGAAACAAACCAATAATCAACTGACGGATTACAACTTGTTTTTCTCTTCTACCTCACTCAATCTCATCAAATATTTCGCTCAAACCCTAGAGGAATCTCTCAGATTTGATCTCTTTCTCATGTTATAAGAAACCAGATACATAGGTTTATTTATAGATCAGTTAATAAAGAATAAAAATAAATCTCAAAATAAGAAAACCAATAGTCAACCGACGGATTACAACTTGTTTGTATCTTCTATAGTATTCAATCTCGTCAAATTTTTCGCGCAAACCCTAGAGGAATCTCTCAGATTTGATCTCTAAGAAACAAACTCAATAGTCAACCGACGGATTACAAATTGTTTGTCTCTTCTACCTCACTAAATCTCATCAAATGTTTCGCTCAAACCCTAGAGGAATCTCTTAGATTTGAGCTCTCTCTCTCTCATTACAAGTAAACCAGACACATTGGTGCATTTACAGATCAGCTAATAAAAAGAAAAAAAAATTAAATCTCAAAAGAAACAAACCAATAGTCAACCGACGGATTATAACTTGTTTATCTCTTCTACCTTACTCAATCTCGTCAAATGTTTGGTGCAAACCCTAAAGAAATCTTTCAGATTTGATCTCTGAGAAACAAACTCAAAACTCAACCGATAGTCAACCGACAGATTACAACTGATCGAGTAACCATCTCGGACCTTACCTGGGCACAACCTTGTACACCATTTCTTGTGGTACGGGTGCTCCACCAGAAACTCATCAGTGGGATCATGAGACCTCGACGATCAGTCTTCCTAGAAGATCTTGTCTCAACTCTGTCTCCGTCATCCACGGATCTTTGATGTTTACACCACGAGTGTCATCTTAGCCCTTCGTTGTCTGAACCACCTATGCTTTACACCTCCCGTATAATCTAGACCTCGTGATCTTGCCTCCAAAAATTTGATAGCCTCCCACTATGATAGGAATGTGCAATCCCTCCATTTGTATAGAAATTGATGTAACAAACTAAAATGTATAAATTGTAATATAGTTAGATTGTTTAGGCTAAAAGTCAAGTAAGAAGTTGCAGTTGAGGTCAGATGCAGGAGTGCAGACGGTTGCAGATGTAGAAAGCTGATGCAGACCACCTGGTGCAGACTTCTATAAGTACTCTAGATGAACATCTAATATATATACAAGCAACAAAAAATTTGAAGGCTTCACAACAAGGACTGAGCTTGCAGACGAAGACCACGATGGCAAGGCATAAAGCTGAATCAGACTGTGCAGACGTGATGTTGCAGCAAAGACTGTGTGCAGATGAGATGTTGCAGCAGAGACTGTGTGCAGACAATGTGTTGCAGCAGGCTGGTTTGAAGTCAGTCAAGTGAAGATTCAAATTAAAGTAGCAACGGCACGAAAACTGGGGATAGTGGAATGCGAGTGTTGAAAACGAGATGGTGACAAACATTAGTGGGAAAGTGAGCCTCCAGGAACAGTGGGTTGTCTACAAGCAAGGTTCGTTCCTTCAGCCATATAAAAGGGAACCGTTGAAGCTCACTAAAGCTAAGGGTATGAATTGTGTAAGAAAAAGGCAAGCGTAAAAAGTAATACACATTCAAAGGCATACTCAAGTGAGATAAATCGAGAAGATACAGAAAAGAAGAGAAGTATCACTAGTCTACAGAAAAACAACTCTTGCAGTAGAGCTCAATACTCAGAGTTGTGCAAAGATTTAGGTTCTTCTATCTTCATACAAGTTAGAAAGCTTGTGAAAGAGAGTTTTCTTGTAAGCTGAAAAACAAGAAGATAGTGATATTTCCCTCTTAGGCTGACTATACTGGTCACTAAGGGAAGACTTGACTAAGCTCTCAATTATCATTTGATATCGAGTGTCTGAACTAGTATAAACTCTGTGTCAATTTACTGCTTTCATTATATTGTTTTTAGAACTGCTCCTGATAAATCATCACACCTGAAATAGAGATAAAGACTCAAAAGAGTCATAAATCTCAAGTGCAGACGAGATAGTCTCATCTGTAGACTGACTGAGTAGTCTGCATACTGCACTAGTCTGCACAAGATCATCATTCCGCACAAAAAGACTACTAAAGTCTCATACAACCTATTCATCCCCCTCCCCCTTCTAGGTTGAAACTCGAACCTTACACACTATTTGTACAAGAACTCCCTGATACTGTGTCAATTGAACCATCCCTTGATTTCTGGATATTCCGACATCGACTTTATCTTGGCTATTGTTCGACTATTCCTAAAGCTCTATCTCCACAGTCATTCTCGCAATCAACCTGTAAAGTCCAAGTTTCAACCTAGAGAAGGGGGTAAATAGGTTATTTTAAAATTAATCAAACCTTTTAATGCAGAATACCAATTCTTTGCCGACCAGTGTTCCATGCAGACCACTTAGGTAGTCTGCAGATGACAATTGGTGATCTGCAGCAGAGAGTTCAAACTTTTTGAGTTTATCTTTGTTTGTCTGTGATAATTTATTTCTAAAAGTTCTAAATATCAAGCAATAAAGACAAGAAATAGAAATAATATTTATACTGGTTCAGACACTCATTATCAAATGATAATCGAGAGCTTAGTCCAGTCTTCCCTTGGTGACCAATGTAGTCAAGCTAAGAGGTGAGTATCACTATCTTCTTGTTCGAGCTTAGAAGAAAACTCCTTTTTACAAGTTATCTAACTTGTATAAAAGATAAATTACTCAGATCCTTTGCACAAATCTAAACTCTGGACTCTGGTGCAAGATGTGTTCTTCTGTAGACTAGTGACACCCCTTTCACTATGATCTTCACAAATTGGGTCTCTTGAAAAATCTTTGAACTTATGATTGCATTGCACGCTTGCCTTTCAATCTTATTCAACAACATTTCTTCAAAGAGCCACAACGGTTCCCTTTTATAGGCTCAAGGAATGAACCTGTAGCATGGTACTGTTTCTGAAGTTGACACTTTGTCACTCATGTCCCCCACCATCTTGTTTCTGATGCTGGCAATCCACAAATTCTAGAATTTGTATCGTTGCTATCTATACCTCAAATATTTATTTGCATGACTTCAGAATTTTGACCCCACCTCAGCAATCATCTCTACTGCACTCTAGTCTGCTACAACCTTTAGCCTACACCAAGTCTCTACCGCATACTTAGTCTGTATCCCATACTGTAATCTTAGTCTGCACCTAGTCTCTACTGCAACTCTGGCCTGCATTGTTATGTTGATCCTTGTCTGCAAGCTCATTCCCAGATCTTGAAGCCTTTGATGGTCTTTTATTGCTCACCAATGCCTTAGTTGCTTAGGCAAAGTTCTTTGTAGTAGTCTGCATCTGGTGGCTCGAATGATGGCCCTCGTCTGCAATCGCCTGCACTCCAGCATCCAACCTAGACTGCAACTACCTACTTGACTTCTAGCCTAAACACACTAAACATTATGACTAATACATCTTAACTTTGTTACATTAATTTCTATATAATTGGAGGAATTGCACATTCCTATCACAACCTAGACTTCTAAGCCTTCATCATGACCATGGTACATCTACATACCTTCATCACTCCACTTTTTACTAACATCCTATAACATCTTGATATTATATGATTCCACACGTTAGGAAAAAATCTAACATTTTCCATAATATGCGTAATCCCATCAAACATCGTGATCCTGAGTGTGCCAACTCCAAGCACTTTGCATGTCGAAGCATTACACAACTGTATAGAACCTCCAGTATTGGGAATAAACTTGTAAAAAGATATCTACTCTGGAAAATATGGAAAGAACATGCTGAATCAACAATCTAATCAGAAATGATATCTTTTTCTATCGTAGAATCTTTTTGGGAGACTGACAATTCTAAGGCTATGTAGAGCTCTCTATTGTTATCGTATTCTTCTTCTGCAACATTTGCATAATGCGACTTTCTTCCTTTGTTTTTGTTTTTTGGACATTCTATCATGTAGTGTCTCATCCTATGACACTCGTAGTACTCCAACCAAGTCTTGTCTCTCGTCCTTCTCTTGGATTTGGATCTTCCTACAAAGTCTTCTCCTTCATTGATAGGAATTGGGTTCAACTTACTCACATCAAGTATCGCATAAATCACATCTTCAACCTTCAAATTGTCATTCCTTAAAAGTATGGTAGTTTTGAGCACAGAATTGGAACTCGAAAGTGACTTCAATAAGATCAACGCTTGATCTTCATCTTCTACCTTCACTTCTCAACTGGTCAATTGAGTCATCAACCTGTTGAACTCTAACAAATGATCATTCAAGTATGTACCTTTCTTCATCTTGAGATAGTACAAATCAATCTTCAATGAGAGACTGTTTGACAATGATTTCGACGTGTAAATCTTCTCCAGTTTCTTCCATAACACTTTAGGTGAAGTCTCCATTGAAACATGGCATTTCACCTTTTGACGGATTACAATTTGTTTATCTCTTTTAATTCACTCAATCTCATCTTGTGTTTCGCTCAAACTCGAATCTCTTAGATTCGATTTCTCTCGTTACGAATAAACCTGATATATTTATAGAGCGACCAACAAAGAAATTAAAATAAATCTTGGAAGATATTTCACACACCCTGAAGAAGGCCATGCTCAGAAGCTTTGAACCATCAAGGCACACGGCCGTGCAAGGCCAACACGGCCCGTACTTAGAAGCAACACCAAAGCACTCTGCATGGCCGTGCTTCAAGGCACATGGCCCGTGCTCTACTCCACGTCCTTTTCTCTCTCCTTCTCGCACATAGGATCCGAACATCACTAGATCTTCCATGACAAATTCAACAAATTTTGTGCTGAAACTTTATTCTACGAGGACACCATTTCTATGAAAAAGGTTAGAGTTCTGCTCGATTTCGCTGTCACTAGTTACATTGTTATGAGCATTTGATCCTGATTTTGTAGTTCCGATTTCAGAATGATTTTGTGATACTCTGCTTGGGCAGTCTTTTGACATTTCAGGAATCTGAAAAGTTGTCTGAGAACCCTATAAACAAGTTTTTATCAATCTCTTCACACCACTGTAGGGAAATTATTGACAATGGATGTATATAGCCTGACCATTTGCAGAGTGATGTAAAATGAACAAAGATGTATTATGTTCGCTGAATTTCCAAATATGTTAATATATATACTTGGTTTTTCAAAGAATACGTAATTGTATTGTATTATTAACTCGAGCTTATGTATCTGTTAAGGTCCAGAGGTTCAAGGATAGTGTAAATGTCTTTTGGCTTGATTATATAGGGAGGCCAACAAAGTGGCTGTATATAATTTGTATAAAATGGAATTGATATTTTGACATTTATCATCCCTGATTCTATTCATGGAAGAATGAATTTGACAGAAGTTGAATTTTTTTCTTTTCGTTTCATTTATTCCTTCGAAAATGGAAAATAACGACGTAATCCAAGTAATATGTTCTGTTAACATTCACAGTATTGAAGGGGAGAGATTACATTCACAGGGAACACCAGGACGAAAACTTTCTATTTCGAGTATGAGACATTCTGTCTAGAAAACTCATACTAAGTTGTAAAGTGAAGAAATTGCTCCATATTAGGTGTTGATGATCCTCTATTCCTGGGTTGCTTTTGGGTGGGAATATTGGAGGGAAATTTTCCTAAAAAAAGAACATACTAAAAACAACAAACTGCTGGTTTATATAAGTCCAGCATACTGTTTCTCACATTCTCAAACAGTAAAACAACCGTCTTACATGTTTCGACCTGGGAGTAGGATCTCCTCTTCTTCCATATATAAGCGCCGTGAAATCGGAAGCTGCATCATCACATTTTCTTGCCCTTTCCATTGATTGTTTTCTTAATCAGAAGCATATCTAGTTTGATTTGCTACAATGGGATATTCTGAATCAGAATCATTGGAGAAGCCGAGCCCCATATGGAAGGTGGTATCAGTAGCTTCAATAGCCGCTGGGGTCCAATTCGGATGGGCGCTCCAACTATCTCTTCTGACGCCATACGTTCAGCTCCTAGGTGTGCCGCATATGTGGTCGTCCTTCATATGGCTATGCGGGCCGATCTCTGGCATGGTCGTCCAACCCATTGTCGGTTACACCAGTGATCGACTGAAGACCAAGTATGGCCGCAGGAAGCCCTTCATTGCCACGGGCACTGCCCTCATCTGCATGGCGGTGTTGTTGATTGGTTATGCCGTCGATTTTGGTTATGCTATTGGTGATAGACTTGACCGGAAAACCAAGCCAAGGGCGGTTGTGCTATTCGTGCTGGGGTTTTGGATTCTTGACATTGCAAATAATATGGTGCAGGTAATTGTCTAAGATTCTTGAAACTAACTTGTGGTATGGCGATATTATTTAGCCATGATGATAGTTATTTGTGTTTTGCTCGCTTATAAAATTCGTTTTACTCATCTTAATGGGATTGTCGTTGCTCCACTATGCTCATTTGAATTCTCTTGAACTCGTATGTATTTATTTCTATATGATACAGGATCCAAGCAGAGCATTTTTGGCCGATCTGTCGAAGCATAATCAAAGAAGAATGAGGATTGGGAATGCCTTCTTCTCATTTTTCATGGCAGTGGGCAACATTTCAGGCTATGCAGCTGGCGCAAACGCCAAACTCTACCATTTTCTCCCCTTTACCAAAACTCCTGCTTGTGATACATACTGTGCAAACCTCAAAACTTGCTTCTTTGTCGACATCGTCTTCCTGTTGGTCCTTGTCATATTCGCGCTCTCTACCGTGTCTGAGCCCACCGCTGAAGACAACCTTGACCATGAAGACCCATTCTTTGAGCAAGTGAAGGCCGCTTTTAGAAGCTTTGGCAAGCCAATGTGGATTCTGTTCCTGGTCACAGCCTTGAATTGGATTGCCTGGTTCCCCTTCTTGATGTACAACACTGATTGGGTGGGCACCGAGGTGTATGGAGGCTCTGTCAATGGAAACCCCCAGCAAAGGAACTTGTACGACATGGGTGTACGGGCTGGAGCACTCGGACTCATGCTCACTGCGGCCAGTCTTGGTCTGATGTCGCTCGCTATTGACCCGTTGTCTAAGCTCCTTGGAGGCAGCCGCTATTTATGGGGCATCGTCAACTTCGTGCTGTCGGCCTGCTTGGCTTCAACCGTCTGGGTGACTAGAAAGGCTGAGCATGGAAGGAATTCCATGCCAACTCCGTATTCTCCCCCCAAAAGCGATGTCAAGAGAGCCACTTTCGCTCTATTCGCTGCAGCTGGCATTCCGCAAGCTGTAAGATTTTTTTTTCCCTCCTCAAATAAAGAACACCCATCGGCTTAAAAAGATTTATTTACCGAGAATATTCTTCATTGGAACAGGTGACCTTTAGCATTCCATTTGCTCTCGCATCTATGTTTTCATCTGAGACTGGGTCAGGTCATGGTAATGCTTCGTTGTCCATTCTCCATTCTCCATTTGTACATTAATACATTAGTATGTCATGGTCTACTGGCCATTTTCTGAGTTAACATGTTTGGAGAACTTAAAGTCATCAGTTGCATGTCAATGTTGCAGGACTTTCGCTGGGTGTTATGAATCTAGCAATTGTCATACCGCAGGCAAGTACCAGATTTCTTGCCGAAATGTTTTCAATCTATGGAACTGGGGGAAAGTGTAATATAATGGAGATACAGCAAGACACCAGCAATCCTTTACTGTAAGAGTGATTGTTGCTGTAACTAACGGATACTTGCAATACTACTAGTAATGGTTTAAGAACTAAGTAGATTGAAGAGAACTACAACAAAAGAAAGAAGAAAACCAGAGAGGAACTACGGAGAAAAAGAAACAGCTAAGGATAATACTTTTCATTCAACACCCTTCTCATTACAACTATCCCTGCTGTAATATAGTGGAGAATGTCATGGTGCTTCCTTACAGCAGAGAATATCATGGGCATCCTTACAATGGGTTTCTTTATTCTAAATGCCAACCATGTGCATTACAAGATGATGGGCTTCTGAGCTACTGAATGCTGTTAAAGCTTACTGAAAGCTGCTGCTGGGCTGGAATCATTGCAAGTTGGTGGAGTTGGAATTACTGAAGCTACTTGACTGGAATTACTGAAAACTGAATTACTGAAAGCTACTGAAAGCTGAATTACTGAAAG
>LIEC01006816.1:23734-37197 GCA_001925005.1 Drosera capensis
TCCATGCCAACTCCGTATTCTCCCCCCAAAAGCGATGTCAAGAGAGCCACTTTCGCTCTATTCGCTGCAGCTGGCATTCCGCAAGCTGTAAGATTTTTTTTTCCCTCCTCAAATAAAGAACACCCATCGGCTTAAAAAGATTTACTTACCGAGAATATTCTTCATTGGAACAGGTGACCTTTAGCATTCCATTTGCTCTCGCATCTATGTTTTCATCTGAGACTGGGTCAGGTCATGGTAATGCTTCGTTGTCCATTCTCCATTTGTACATTAATACATTAGTATGTCATGGTCTACTGGCCATTTTCTGAGTTAACATGTTTGGAGAACTTAAAGTCATCGGTTGCATGTCAATGTTGCAGGACTTTCGCTGGGTGTTATGAATCTAGCAATTGTCATACCGCAGGCAAGTACCAGATTTCTTGCCGAAATGTTTTCAATCTATGGAACTGGGGGAAAGAAACCATGATCTCATCTTTTTGTGCTGTTTTCATTTCAGATGTTCGTTGCATTGATCAGTGGACCACTAGACGCGGCTTTCGGAGGAGGGAACCTACCGGCCTTCGTCTTGGGCGCCATTTCATCAGCGCTGAGTGGAATCTTTGCCCTCACCATTCTTCCTAGTCCTATTTCCAAGGCCTAAATTTTTCAGTTGTACTCTTTTGTGTCAATTTTGCTTGCATTCTATCAGCTACCTTGTTTGCTGGAGTTTCAACGGGTTCTGATTACTGTTGTAACTGAGAATCAGCACCGAGTCTGTCCCTAGACAATAAGCACTGAGTCATTCTGCGTACTTCGGTGTAACTGATTTTTTTTCTTGAATGAAGCTGAAGTTTGCTCTTGCAAAAAACTGTGTTTTCCTTTTGATCGTCTGTAGATGTGTAAGATAATCAATCAACTCCAATGGCGTAGCTGTTACATGGAGTTGGAGTCATCCAACTTGGAGTGTTCTAAGTGCACCCGTCATCTTATTAAGAGTTATTTCCCAGGTAGGTCGGATATCATTCTGAAGGTACAAGTTCAGTTAAATGGACGAAGAGTACCCCAAGTCAACGATAGAATGATCGAGGGTATTGCACAGAAAGTTGGAAATTCTTGACTTGCATCTCTCAATTAGATGAATACTGTGTTTTCTCTTGTACAAATCAATCTCTTGCACCCCAAGCTGAAGTTTGCTCTTGTAAAAAAACTGTGTTTTCCTTTTGATCGTCTGTAGATGTGTCAGATAATCAATCAACTGCAATGGTGTAGCTGTTATGTAGAGTTGGAGTCATCCAACTAGCACTGTTCTAAGTGCACCGTCGTATTATGAAAAGTTATTTCATAGGTAGGTCGGATATCATTCTGAAGGTACAAGTTCAGTTAAGTAGTTGTAATGGACGAAGAGTACCACGAATCACCGGTAGAATGATCAAGGGTATTGCCGAAAAAGTTGGAAATTCTTGACACTGAATCTCTCAATTAGATTAATACAAGCCTAGCAGGATGAAACCAACCGGCTACATACATACAAACTCAGTTGGATGAATGCCAGTGGAACAGTTTACTGGACAAGGCTTCTCCTGTGGACACTTACGCTTGCGAGTTGTGCCTCGGTCGGATCTAATGCTTTCACTTTTTTCTTAGCCTCTAACTCAAGCCTACTTCCTGCAACAGAAGACTGTAGAGCTCTCATCTTTTTCTTCCGACCACGTCACATTGAAAGCATGCGAAACATGGTACAACTAAAACAGTCCTTCAGTTGGCATGGACTCAAGAACTTGAATCAACTTCCAACTGATTTATTCGTCGATAACAGGAGCAATACAGGAAATGTTTCCCCCCTAATACAAGCACCAATCACTAGTATACAAGCATCCCAATGGGCAGAGAATATTCAACCCCCAATTACTGAATCAAATGAATAATACATCGAAAATGCGTAAAATCTTATTTGAAGGTACAAAACAAGCCTCAACCCTCCGTTATCAAGCCGCGGTTGTCTTCTTGTTTGGTTCAAAGACGTACTTTATCAAAGACTCCTTGATAGGCAGCAGCTCCGGGAACTCCTTTTTCAATTTCGAAGCATCAAGCTCGTTGTTGCTTCTAGGAGCAACGATCACCTTCGCCTGCTCCTCAAGAGTGAAGTTCTTCCATGTGAAGTTGGGGTCGATATACTGCTTATACATCTCCAATATTTCATTGTGGCTGACGACACCAGGATTCGTGAAGTTCCAGATCCCTGTGAGGTTCCTCTTCGCCATCTCAATAGAGATGGGGAGCAGCTCATCCAGGATGGTCATTGAGTTTGGAATGTTGACTACCTTCTCATACCTAGTGATCTTAGTGATGAAGTTTCTTGGGTTTAATAAGTCGGAAGAGATAGGCATCCTGACACGTAGTGTACAAACGTTCTCGTAGTTCTTGAGCAGGTCCTCCACCTAGAAATGCCATCACGGAAGCACATCTATAATATCCACAGATCTAATTACCCAAACACAACACAATGATAAGCCAGAAGGAGAACATGCATGTTTAATCGACTCATTGCATGTACAATCAACTTATGATGTAATTATAATTAGTAGCTCTCCTTTATTTATTTGTTTATATATGTTATTTTTATTATGAATGTTTAGACACAATTAAATCGAATTGCAGGAAAAACAATTCCATATATTGCACCGATCGAAGGCTACTATTTTTCATTAAAAAAAATCATCATGCTCATCTTCTAGGTGGAGAGAAGCTGGAATATTAGTTAAACTGAAAAAGCAGGTATATACTAATAATCGGACCAAAGCTAAAAATCAGTAAAAGGCCATGTAATAGGTCAAAAGCTTTAGCATCTAGAGATTTGGTCAATGATCAAGGGACTAGAGTTCGACATGCTGCTGATATGGATACAAGCTTAGGGTTACTCCACTGCACTTGCAATGAGACTAAACCCAATTTACCTGTTCTTTGAGTCAGTATCAAGTATCTAACAATAAAATGTAATGATTTAAATAGATCCCGATTCCTCAGTCCTCACTTTCAAGAAGCCTAGGTGAGAACAACCGCATGTAGCCTATAGGAAAATTACTCAACATGATTCATAAACAACAGAATACATACAAGACAATACCAGAAAAAAAATATCCTGCTACATGTTGTAAGCATGAAGCGTCACAGAAAGCAGAATGGAACTGATACTTTCAATCAGATTGAAAGCACTAGGATTATTATCCCCCAAGTATCAGGTCACATCTAAGGAATATTGGTCCATGCTAACTAAAATTTACTACAAACAGCTATAAGATCTCAGATCCTCTACCTTCTTTCCCATTATCATTGAGACAAGAACGATTTCGTCAACCCCACAATGAATTCTGCATTCAAGTCAACCAACCAGATCCTGAGCCTAGAGGCCCCGAATCAAGCAGCCCATGTCCTCTAACTACAAGGAAAACTCAAACCTTTGACACTAAGAATAAAACCATTTTGTGTTATGCTGGTAGCTCATTCACCTAATACCATGCTAAAACCACCCTTAACCCTCTAAAAACAACAGTCAACTGACCCGCTACAAATTTAGATCCGAGTCTGGGTGAGAAACAGAAACATGTACACATTCTTATCTTGCCAAACCAAAAGGTTGTTCTGATCAAGATATAGCCTAGGATAAATGCATAATTTGTGGAAATATTCTATCAACAGCTAGCAAGATCTAAAAGCAAAAGTCAACTCATCCTCTATCAAGGACTCCTGTTTAGATCAGATCACTGCAAAACTCTGGTGTACAGTCTGATCTTGCAAAACCAGGTTATCAGTAAGAATTTTCAATCAATGAGCCGATCTTGTAAAATACCCCTTAGCTATAAGCCTATAGTTCAATAAACAAAAGGATATCCCTAATCTCCCTATACCCCACAAATCCAAAAACCTCATCCATGACCACAGTAAACAAGATCTATATTCCAATCAAAATAAATCAAACTCATCAGATCAAGCTGCACACAATAGCAACAACATCAGCCCATGTATCCGTGTTGAGGGTAAGGTCTAAGAAAGGCGAGAAGTGTGCAGTCTTACCCCTCTTATACATACCAGGGAGAATGATCCCAAAGATCAAGCACCACACAAACAAACCCAAAAAACAAAAAAAGAAAAAAGAAAAAAGAAAACCCAAAAGAGGGAATCAAAACACCTCACCATGGCCTTAGTCTTGGAATAAAAGGACCCAACAAAGTTAGGCACATCCTCCTCCCTAAACCCCACCCCAGAGCCAACCTCATGCTCCCTATCATACTCGAAAATACACCCGGTCGCGAAATTCACAACCATCACGCCCCTCTCCCTACACACATCCGCCAGCGTCAACGTCCCGATCACATTGGCCCTGATGGTCTCGACCTTGTGTGTCTCGCACCAGTCCACGTTGGGCCGGCCCGTGACGCCCGCCGCGTTGAGGACGTGAGAGGGTTTGGCGGCGTCGAGGTCGGCAATCAGGGATGCGCGATCCTCTAGGCGGCCGTGGCCGTAGGTGAAGGAGATGGATTGGGAGGTGAGGATTGTGCCGAGGAGACCTCCGATCCAGCCTGTGCGGCCGTAGATGAGGAAGTGGAGGGGTGTGTGGGTGCCGTTGAGGGTGGGAGTCTGAGTGGCCATGGCGAGGGAGGGATTGGATCTGAGGGGGTGTGGTAAATGGTGGAGGGGAGAAGGCTGAGGGAAGATGATTGTAGTGGTTTGGACAATGATGGTCCGACCGACTGGAGATCTCATTACACTTCCTCCGTCGCGTATTAAATAGTAAAATGACAGTACTGATTTGAATAAATCATCCAAAATTTACGGGATCAAATCACACCCAGCTGTTTAGGGAGGGTGAGATTTATTGTTCTTTTTTTTTTTTTAAATTATAATATTTTAAATAAATATGATAATTTATGTGTGTATTAAATTAATAAAAAATAATAATTTTTATTAATATATGAGATAAGGAAATAAAAAAGAGAACGATATGAGAAAACATGGATATTTTTATATTTTTATATAAAAAATTATTAAATATAAAAATATTATAATTTAAATAAAACATACCAAAAAAAATAGCAATTTGAATGTAACAGAGAAAGTAAGTTAAAAATAAAATTATATTCTCTTTGTTTCATGAAAATTATAATATTTTAATCTCGATCGAAAATTTATAAATATGTTAAATTTATATTAAATAATATTAAAATATGATTTATTTTAGTAATTATAAGAGAAATTAACGGATATATAATAGCTGAATTGATGTTATTCTTTATCAAATTAAAAAATATTATAATTTATATGAAATATCCAAATAAAATTAGTGTTATAATTTTCATGAAATGAAAATATTATTTATATATTTGTGGGAGAAAAAGTTTTCAAAAAGAAAAACATCGTTGGCCCAAAGAAAATATTTCATTTCTCATGAGATGAAAGGATATAAAATTACTTCCAATCATTAAAAAAAAACCATTACTCATCTCTCCATCAATATTTGAAGGAGTTCGTGAATTTGTGTTAAACCAAATAAAAAGTTACATGTCGCTAATAATCATAAAACGTTTTACTCATATATACAGCTTTCGAAAAAACAAGATAAACTCAATATTTCTCATCATTATAGACAGTATCTAAAGAAGACGAAGTATACATAATCAAATGCATCAAATGTCTATCACGAAATGTTACGACATTCTATGGAATATCATCAAAGGTATTTCAAAAATTAATTAACTTTGATACTGAATGAAATTAAACTAGTTTACTGTTTCGTGCACTACGCGTCTGTTTTGTTGCTGAGTTTTTATCCACTTTCGAAAGAAACACATATTGATAGTAAATTACAATCAATGATGATTAAATTGTTCTAATTTGATTAAGAAACATGTTCAAGCAACATTATGTAATATAAATAAATACTACGAATATGAATAAATAAATATTACAAATATGAAAAATATGGGTCTAAGTCATGACGAATAATCAAAGTCTTGAGAATGAGATTAAGTATGTATTAAAACTGGTGTGTTCGCTTAATAACGTATGATTTAGGCTATCCACTTTCGTTCTTTTTCCCTCCTTGAGATCTTTCTT
Organism: Drosera capensis; assembly: GCA_001925005.1. NCBI lineage: Eukaryota > Viridiplantae > Streptophyta > Magnoliopsida > Caryophyllales > Droseraceae > Drosera > Drosera capensis. The sequence goes on from LIEC01006816.1 coordinate 29,828, forward strand.
TCAACACATTTCCTTCTTCATTTTCTATCCCATGTTTTGTCTTGTGATGAAATACAATCAGCATCGAGTCGTTGTCTGATTCCAAATATGTCGACATATGTTTGATGTTTTGAGTTTCACTTCCTTTTCTTTTTGATGTGTTTGGTCATCTTCCAATTTCAATTTTATGATTCCTACTTGTCATGGGCCAGCTAAATTTGGAGTTGGGCTCAAAACAAATCCCAATCCAAAGTGGCCCAAAGTTAAGTTCGTGACAAGTTCTTGAAGGCCCAAGAGCAAGGCATCAAGAAAGGCCCAAGTTCTAGAGAATTCTCCAAAACTTGCAGAAAACTCTAGAGAATTTCGGAAAACTCTAGGATCTTGTACATATGTAGAAATGTTTGTAGAGAATTCTAAAACACTCTAGGAGATGTAAAGTTTTAGATTATTCCTAGGCCTTCTATATAAGGGGATGTTTGGCTCATTTGCCAAACCATCCATCACAATCTCCACAATCCTCCACGAGATATAATCTCACAAATCCAAGAGCAACACAGCGTGTTTTCCTCTCAAAACTTGTTCCAAGTTCCCATTTCTCTTTACAAGTTCTTACTTAACCATTTTGGCGTTTGAGTTAGGTTGAGCTTAAGCGAAAGTTGAGAGTAGCTTAAGGGCCGCACGGGTCTTGAAAATCTAATCCCGTGACATGCTGCTTCCTTATTTTTTTGTCGATATGAAATATCTTACTTGCAGTAAGCTCTTGATAAAGTTTGTTCATATCCTCTTTAATAAATTTGATTTGAAAAATTCGTCTCTGTTCGACCATCCTTCGAGCAATTTTGGGATTATCATTGTACTTACAATATATGAAATTATCTATATTAATATGTTGAACATCATATATATATTGCATATATTTGATTTTTTCTAATAATTTTATTACTCGTTGAATTCTTACATCTTTGTTCTCAGCTATTCGTTGAGTAGTTGGTATGCCCACGAGTTGTTCGACTTCTCTATCGAAAAGGACTATTGTGGCAGTTCCAGTATCGTCTTTGGTCTCCACTCCTATTTTGTACTTGCTTGAGTATGTTTATTGGTAGTAGACTAATGAATAGAAAAATTAGTAAAATCGAAGGTGTTGGTTTCCATAATACGAATTTTTACCTTTGAGTGATATATGATCTGAACAATTGCTGCAAACTAAGTTATTTTCTATTTATATCATTTTATGATGTCACTTCGTACAAGCATTGCAATACCATGGATAAACTTCATAAAGCTTAATAATGATTGCATCGCACATACAAAAAGAAAAGAAAAGAAAAACCCACACACAAAACAAAACACTTTCACCTATAAGAAGATTATTTTTTGTACAAATTATAATAGTTGTACATAATTATGGAGCTCAGTGTTTCAATTTTACCAACAGGTTATTTCTTACCTTACTTGGTAGAGTACACTTACAGTTTCTACAATACTTCTTGTGTTTTTTCATTTTGAGTTGTATCACTGTTTCATCATTTTCAAATTCTTCCTTTTGTAACAGCACTCGATTCCCTCAGTCGACTTCGTTCATTGATTGCGATCTGATTTCCTCGATATCAGGATCGACGAAGAACATTGTTGTTTGCAAAGTGTTCAGGTAGTTTCATTGTGCATTAATTGTATTAGTATCACGATAATGTACAAAAACTATAACGATCGATTAGTTACGTGTTATTATCTTTGAATTCCTGGCAAGTTAACTTACTTGCCGTGATGATTCTCCAATATTTGAACAAGCTCATCCACCTTCACATCCCATATTATGACCATAGTTTCTTTATTTCTGCATCAAAATGAAATCAATTTATATTTTTTTTAGAAATAGCAAAAAAGAAAGCCTGAAAAAAAAAAAAGGAAACGATGTACCTTAGATTTATGATTGTTACTTTTATTTTTCTGAATATTCCAGCCACTTTTTGTAATTAACCCAATCTACATGACAGATCCAATGATATATGAGTTCATATTGGTTGATTGAAAATACATGAATATATTTATAATGAAAATATGTGGCCGATTTAAAATCATTCAACATGGCTGATTTGATAACGCAAGTTTTAATTTTTATATTGTATGTTGAAAAGTTAATACTGTAAATTAATAAATATATATTGTTAGATTTTAATTATTTTAGAAATAAAATCTGATAGTATACTTTGAACAACTTGTAGCATAAAATTTTCAACTTATAATATAAAAAGTAAAACTTACAGTATAAAATCAACCAGTATGCTGTCATAAAATTACAGCCCCAACATTCAATGGATAATAATATGAAATTATATAATTATAAACATTATTTACCAAAATTCCATTTGTCAATATCGACATTTTCTCCAATCTTATTATAGTCTAGAAGATCAAATTTGAATTTCCAGAATGTAGATACAACCCAAAGGTTTTCGATTCTTGTCTTGTATGTAAATACAACCTCCATGGATTGTTGGATTGACATGTATTTTTCGAAAGTTTTTATTACCTTCACATTTTTTATTATATGCATATCGTTTATTGCATATTGAAGCGTATGACAGTGAAGACATGATCATTCTATCACATCATAAAATAAAAGGTTAGTTGATTGAAACAAATATACTATAGTGCAAGTATTAAAATGATCATTATTATTGATTGAAAAAAGGAAAAGAGCAAATGACCCAAAACTTTTTTTTTTTTTTTTTGAGAAATATTCCTAAAATTATAGGAACTGAATCATATTTTTCAAAACATATAATTTCAACCTCAATTCCACTTCCCACCCTCTCTCTCCTTTCTTCTCCTTCCCCCCAATCTCTAATTCACCACAACCCTGCCATCGTCGTCTCCATTATCGGTCAACTCTGATCACTCATGGTCATCCGCATCCGACGTCATGATCGTTGTCGTCAACCTCTCGTTGGTTGAAGGGTTGTTATGGATTGGACGAAAGGTGGGATTTTGTTGGTGGGTTTTGGATATTTTGGGGAGATGAGTGAGTAGCTCATGTTGTATATGGACTGTGGATGCGGTCCCCAAATGGGCAGGGGTAGGCTGAGGATGAGATCGCATTGCCAATCAGAGGTGGAGAGGAGACGAGTTCGACGATGGAGGTTAGAGGGGATGATGAGGCTGATGGGGAGGAGGCAGCTTTGATCCAAACGATGGAGTGTCGGATTGCTAGGAAGAGGATGGGGTTAAGAAACTGGAGATTCCTAATATTCAAAGTTTTTATATGACATATTAAATTGATATAATTTTGAATCATGTGAATTATGATTAAATCATAGATTATATTTTTTTCTCCAATTTAATATTGCACAATGTAGGTTGTAACTAATTAAACTAATATTTTAAACTAGAGTTATAGCAAAATGAGAATATACCTTTCTTAATTAATATTTATAATAAATAATAATTCAACCCATTTTGATTATTAGGTAAATGAGAATGGCTTATAAATAACTATTATGACATGGATAACTTTAATTATGTAAATGAGAATGACATAATTATAGTTTTGCTACTAATGTTATCAAGTGAGAATGATAATTGCAATAATAAAAATTGTATAACCTAGAGTAGCTAATTCGAAGCTATATAATTTTTATCAATTAATTAAGATTAATCCGTGCATAAAAATCATATAATATAAACTTGGAGATATTAATGTCTGTATTCTAGCAATCTCGATAATTCAATATCCACAATCATCAAAATAAGTATCTAAATTAAGCACACATCAATCTCAATCAATTTACTTTGCATTGAAAACTCAAACTCGATCCATAACAATGAATAAGTCATAAAGAATCAACATGAACGTTAACAACAAATTCGAATAGTAATTGTAAATAAAGTTTGATGGATTCCCTCTGATTACAAATTATCTGAGATTGTAATTGAGTCGGGACGTTGATGATGCGCGATGGTCGTCACCTTTGAGAAGACAATGGATTGATGTTGATGATTTCCTCTTTGAATGTGGAGGATCTCGTTCCTTGATTGAGACGATAATCTCTTTCTTCTCTTTCCGTTTGGCGCCGTTCTCTGCAGCTTGCTATGAATTAAAGCCCTTATGTTTTTTTTTCTACAGAACTTGTATTTATAGAAAGAGACTAAGGCTTGAAATCAACCAATCAGAATCAAGATAAGAAAATATCTGATCTTTTACGTGTAAAGTGACACAACCCATGTCATAAATCTTCAGATGATACGACCCTTGCCTGCCATGAAAGCTCCCAGATTGTGAAGGAACACGGCCCGTGTCATCTTGTTGTCATCAACACGGGCCTCATTTTAGGCAATGACTTCGATTCTTCAAGTTGTACGGGATGTGTTTTTTGATACTTAATGATACGGTCTGTGTTGCTTATTAAATTTGCCCATCTCATCCAAACTTTTTCATGTCCTTTTGCGAACGTCTTTGCACACATTCCGTGACTTTAAAACTTTTTCAAAATGACGTTTACATAAAAACATATCTTCCATCATCAATCTACAAGAAAAACACAAAAAATCGACTCTAAAACAAATACTAAACGAAATAAATAAAAATGACTCAAAACACAAATAAAACATAAGTTATTAATACATAAAAATATGTGTGTTTTTGCACACACAGCCTCAAGGTATTCGCTTGTCCCGGGCTTTATCTTGCAATCTTCTAAGTAAAATCCTAACTTCTACAGCAAGCTTTAGTTCGGAGCAAAGTGCATAAATTATAGAAGAAAAAAGTTCAGACACTTTGTTGTCTAGTCGCTAGTAGTGAAAATCAATCGCGCCATATGCAGTATCTTTGTTTTCCGATCACTTGAGTTAGCACATCTCTCTTTCATATTCTGCAAATTCTCTATCATACTATCCAAAAAAAAAAAAGCAAAGAGATGTTGCAATTCATATAAAAAAAGGAACTAAGCCTGAAATCTGAAAAGAGGTTTCCGAAGCCACATACTTGTCATGGTACTTCATCGGATTCATTTCTCAGAGTATTGAAGTCGAAGACTATACGAGTCTACATTTCGATTTTCTTCGTTGGGGGTGTTTGATGGAGTATTGGACTTTTTTTGAAAAGATTGAAAGAATTTTTGGGTTCAAAGATCGAATTTCATAGAATTTTACAAGATTAGGATTTGCAGTTTTCGTGGAGTAAAGCGCACGATTTCTAGAGAGAGTGAGAGTGAGAATGAGAGTGAGAATGAGTAAAGTGATTTTTAATTGAAAAACTTTCAAATTTTATACCCATTGAAAAATGGTACCGTTGTCGGAAATTTTAGTCGTTACGCAGTGTCAGTCATTGATTTGATCGTTGCGTATTTTTAGGTGAGCTGTTTTTGTAACGTTATATTTTATCCAAAAATAGATATGTAGTAGAGCACTACTTCTCTAGTCTACATTTTATCCAAAAATGATTGATTGTGAATATTAGATTAAAATGGATGTTTGTGATTGGCTATCGAATATTAGATTTTAATATATATAAAATAATATAAACAATTAATCTTATGTTATTAATCTTGTGATTGATTGTGAAATATTAGATTAAAAGATATTACATTAAAAGATGAGGGTGGCTATCCACTTTCGTTCATTTTCCCTCAGTGAGATCTTTCTTTTAACACTCGTCTCTCTTCATTTTCTATCCCACATTTTGTCATGTGATAAAATACAATCGACATCGAGTCGGGGTCTAATTGCAAGAATGTGATTAAGAATGTGGAATAATCAAAGTCTTGAGAATGTGATTAAGAATGCATTAAAACCGAGGTTCGCACGATGACGTATGATTTAGGCTATCCACTTTCGTTCATTTTCCTCCTTGAGATCTTTCTTTTAACACTCGTCTTTCTTCATTTTCTATCCCACATTTTGTCATGTGATGAAATACAATCGGCATCGAGTCAAAGTCTGGTTGCAAATATGTCGAGTTGTGTTTGATGTTTTGAGTTTCATTTCGTTTTTCTTTTTGATGTGTCTGGTCATCTTTCAATTTTAATTTTATGCTTCTTGTTGCCTCCTTATTTTGTTCGTCGATGTCAAATATCTTACCTGTAATGAACTCCTGATATCGTTTGTTCCTATCCTTTATAGTGAACTTCATTATCGATATTAATATTTTGAACATCATTAACATTACATAGATTTGAAATCTTCTAATAATTTTATTGCTCATTGAATTCTTACATCTTTCTTATCAGGTATTCATTGAGTCGCTAGTATGTTCACTAGTTATTTGACTTCTCTATAAAAAAAAGGATGATCGTGGCGATTGTTGTGTCGTCTTTGGTCTCCACTTTTATTTTGCCCCTGCTCGAGTATATTTATTGATAGTAGACTAATGAATAGAAAACTCTGTAAAAATCAAAAGTGTTGGTTTCCACAATAAGAATTTTACTTTTGAGTGGTGTATGATCAGAACAATTGTTGCAAACTAAGTTGTTTTCCATTTGCATAATTTTATAACGTCACTTTGTGTGAGCATTGTGGTACCATAGATAACCTTCATAAATGTTAATAATGATTACATCACACAAGGAAAAAAAAAAAAAAAAAGAAAGGAAAACACAAAACAAAACACTTTCACCAAAAAGAAGATCAAATTTGAATTTTTATAATGTAGACATAATTGGAATGTTTTCAATTATTGTCTTATATATAAGTACAAGCACCATGGATTGTTAGATTGACATATATTTTTCGAAAATTTTTATTATCTTCACATTTCTGAGTATATACATATCGCTTATTGTGAAAACTGTGTAATGTTTCTTATGCATATTGAAGTGTATAATAGTGAAGACATGATCATTCTAGTACATCATAAAATCAAGGTTAGTTGGTTGAAACAAACACATTATAATGTAAGTATTAAATTGCTAATTGTTCTAATTTAATTGAGAAACATGTTCAAGTAAAATTATGTAATATAAATAAATACTACGAATATGAAAAACATAGGAATAATCATGACGAATAATCAAAATCTTAATATGAGATTAAAAATACATTAAAACTAGTGTGTTCATATGATAACGTATGATTTATATTATCCACTTTTATTCGTTTTCCCTCCCTGAGATGTGTATTTTAACACTTGTTAGTTTTCATCTTCTATCCCACGTTTTGTCTTCCGATGAAATACAATCGACATCGAGTTGATGTCTGATTGTAAATATGTTGATATGTGTTTGATGTTTTGAGCTTCACTTCCTTATTTTCTTTTTGATGTGTTTGGTTATCTTCCAATTTCAATTTTATGCTTCATGTTCCTTCTTATTTTTTTGTCGACGTGAAATATCTTACTTGTAGTAAACTTCTGATATTGTTTGTTCATATCTTTTTCAGTAAATTTGATTTAGAAAATC
>LIEC01006818.1:0-46759 GCA_001925005.1 Drosera capensis
ACACGGCATCCATGTGGTGGCGTCGTCGTTACAATGACATCCAAACGGGTGTCTTCTCTATTGACACTTGGGAGGACTTCAAGAAGGATCTCAAGTATCACTTCTACCCGGAGAATGCCCAATATGAAGCCAAGACACAACTTCGGAAGTTGAGGCAAGTGGATACCATTCGGGACTATGTGAAGAACTTCACGGAGTTGCTCTTCCAAATCCCGAACATGTCGAAGAAAGACAAGCTCATTTACTTCATGGATGGACTCCAACAATGGGCCCAACAAGAATTGCAAAGACGTGGAGTGCAATCTCTTGCGGCGGCCATAGCGGCGGCGGAGTCATTCATCGAGTTCAAGAAGGGCGAGCCTTCAAAACTCAAGGAGTCGCGAGGATTCCTTGAGAAAGACGATGGAGAACGGAGAGAAAGGAACAAATCACCCACGAGCTCTCCACGTAAGGAGAATTCAAGCAAAGGTGATCGAAGAGGATGGAACGGGAGTGCCTCAAAGGATGCGGGGAAGTCCAAAGAGGTGAAATGCTTTTTGTGCGAGGGGTCCTCATCGTGTTCGAGATTGTCCGATGAAGAAGAAGCTCTCGGCCATGATCACGAAGGAAGAAGAGGAAACCGTGCAGGAGGAACCTGCGCAGAGAATGGGTACCTTAAAGTTGCTTAACACAATGAAGGCGATCGAGGTAAAGTCTTCATCAAAGGGGTTGGTGTACGTCGATGTGTTGATCGGATCGTACACAACTCGTGCCTTGGTCGATACCGGGGCAACACATAACTTTGTCTCGTTAAAGGAGGCACGAGGGAAATTTGGCACGAGAGACACACTTGTCCGAGGCAAAGGCAAGTGCGGAACGAAGGTTGTCTTTGTACGGAGACAAAGGCAACGTTGGGGTTTACAGCAAGGGTCGCAACGAGGTCGTTTGCGACTTTGGTGGGGGAGAATGTCATGGACCAATGAATTTGGAGTCTGGCCCAAAGTAAAGCCCGTGACAAATTGATGCGGCCCAAGTACACGGTCCATCAAAGAAGGCCCAAGTTTATCCAAGGAAGGTACAAACCTAGGGAGGTGATGTTCTAGAAGCCGCAAAGGCTTTATCTTGGGTAGGTTGGTTCCAAAAGTCTACATGTAAATATAGACCATTAGATCGTTTTGATCTCCACCGTTGGTTGTGGAGGAGAAGTTGTATATAAGGAGATGTTTGGCTCATTTGTCAAACTATCCATCCTTGAGTTCAATCTTGTGTAAACCCAAAAAACCCCTTGAGTAATACATTGTGTTTTGCTCTCAAAGTTCTTACTTAGCTATTTGGTGAGCGAATTAGGCTGAGCTCGAGCGAAGGTGTGAGTAGCTTGAGTGTCGCACGGGTTGTGAGAAATCTAACCCCGTGACACTAGGGACTCTTGTACATTTCACTCTTTTTACTCAAAACACAAACATATCTGTCATATACAGAAATGGGACGACGTTGTATGTTACATCTTCATTGTAAGGAAATAATGCAATCATCTATTGACTTGTCCCCTTTCATGATAATACTAACAAGGAAAAGACAAAAATAGTGCTGCAAAATACACAAATGGGAAATGAGATGCATGAATGAGATCATTGCACATAGATATATGCACTCCGTATATTCCCAGCGAAGCAAAATCTTTGGCCTTTTTGGCCTTCCTGCCATGTCAATTATTAATGACCTTGTGATTACTTGATTATCCAAATAGAATAATATTATTTTATGTATTCATGTAATTATACACGGAACAAATATATTTGGATTTGATCATTATGAGTTTATGAAGACAATAAAAAAAAAAAAAAAACAAGCCTATAATTTAACGAGATTTTAAGAACTTTCATTTTCCAAAGATATGTATTTTATAATAAACTATAAGATTTTTTTTCCAACTTTATAAGATGATGTTTTACTCCAAATTTTTTTTATTATTTGACTCTTTTAAAAATAAATTTGACAGGTGATTCACTTCTAAAATAAAAGGGAAATTTATCAAAAAATACAAAAAATTAAAAAAATTGAAAAACATACACAAGGAATTAAAAATTTCAAAAACGTACAAAATCATACCCTCAATCCCCACCCACCCAAAACTGCACGACGCTTTGTTTGATTTCTAACAAACACATAAAATCCTCCATTTTTCTTAATTCGATCGAAGCTTCGATCATGAAGAATACGTTCTGGAATCGTGTTGTTGGATATAAGGTGCTCTGAGTAACTAAACAATCCAACGTCGCCCTATTTCTCAACAAATTTGGGTTCGTGAATTGATGAGGAGATAATTTATAAGCTCGAATTCGGTTCCATTTTACTCTGTATTTTATGATATGAATGCTAGCTCATGTTGTTTGCATAGAAATATAGGGTTGATAGTGTGTTTGAGGACTGCGATTTATGTGAACCTTAATCCCTGAAACCCTAATTCATTATTGGAAGTGGATTTTTTTTTCTGTTTTATTGTTTTATTTTGGAAACCCTAGCTTAGTGTAGTATGATGATGTTATTTGATTAAAATTTCTCAGACGTTATTTTCAAAATTACACAAACATTCTGTTTTAACATAACAAAAACGTTTTGTTTTGATTATCAAAGACCCTTTGTTTCCAAAATTAACAGATGTTCTATTTCTGAAAATAAAGATGCTCGGTTTACATAATCATCAAATTAAACATATTAAGATTTATTTATGACTTTGTTTATTAATACATGCATCCTGTTTGACTTTTTTACTTATTAATTTGTTATTTGTTTGTATATTGGAACTGTAATGCCCCAAAATCACATAGATCCCAAATACAATAATTATCCATTAATTAGATGCTATTAACAAAATCCACATCTTACAAATTACAAAACAACGAAAATTTACCCAAATTATAGCTCAGACCAGGGTCAACCTGACACATAAAATACAATAACCTCAATATTTTTAATCCTCTGAGTTTCCACTGTGTTCTCTCATAAGTCAACTCTTCTCACATTAACCTAAAAATATATTTCATAAAACAGATACCCAATTGAGACTCGTTTCCAAATTTGTTCCAAATTGAACTCAATTTTTCTTCTAGCAAAACAATGACCTCCTTAACCCATAACACCATCTTATAACATCCAATTCCTAGTAAGTTTTATTCATTGCGTTGAAACCTCTATAAGTAATGAAAAGATAGAGACTACACCTTAATTCAAAATAATTGCATCGAGGTTTTAGGAGGAGGCTTAGTATATGTACAAACTACCTAATTTTCCTTGTGAGAAGTTCTTGATCTTATCTAATTCAAATCGATATCAAAACTTTTAGAGTTCATGGGTTTGGTTTGATTTTAATAGACTATCCAGCATATCAAAACATAAAGAGAAAAAGGAGATCATGTGGGATATCCTATCCCACATGATAAAAGGTTTAACAAACAGAAGTCAATGGATCAAAACCTGTTGAGTGTCGAGATATTTTTGTGATGATAAATTTATCAACGAAAGTTGGTTTAAAAGATCCTTCAGATTTGTGGAATATTTGATTAAACAAAGAAAAACTCATCGGGATTTCCTTTGAAAAAAAAAAAAAACATAAAGAGAACAAAATCATGATTTGGAGCTTTTAGGTTTTGAATCAAACGTAGGAACCCCCTTAAATCCTCAATCATTAAACCACACCAAAGCAAGATGAATCATGGAATCGCTCACCCTTCTTCTAGTCTCAAATAAATCACTCGATTTGCGTTTCGCTCTCCAGAAATTTTCACAACATTAGAGAAAAAGATGATGTTTGTGATGTACCTCGTCACCTAATCCCAATTCGACTTCGTCTAGAGATGATGGCATGAGGCAACATTCAACTGAGAAAAAATGAACCCGAAAGGAGTTCTTGTGTACGAGAGTAAGAGAAAGGTGTGGTTTTGTGTGTTGGTTTTCAACTAAAATGATAGGTGGGTTTTGGAAGCAAATGAATGAGGCGTCTGCACATGGGTAAACTCAAATAAAAATAAATTTTGTTGTCTTTTCTTTTCAAATCATATTTCTCCCAAGATTGTTTTATTACAAGGAAACAAATCAATTCATAATGAAATTAAACTATTTACATAAGATTTTGAGTTTAGCTTGCTACAGGAACAATATTACAATGATGGTCCAATATAAAAACAATTTTGGGGATGTTGTCAAAATTCTATTGAAGAATAAGATGACAGTGACTGAAGTCGAGATGACGAAAACTCCATTATGAAATTTGATCAAAGCAATAATGGATAGGATCAACTTTGAGATATATCGAAAGAGGGACAAGTGCATACAACTTTGAGATATTCCTCCCAAGATTGTTTTATTACAAGGAAACAAATTCAATTCATAATGAAATTAAACTATTTACATAAGATTTTGAGTTTAGGTTGTTACAGGCACAATATTACAATGGCAGTCCATTATAAAAGCAATTTTGGGGATGTCAAAATTCTATTGACGAATGGGATGACAGTGACTGAAGAATACAGAGTAGAGATGATGAAAACTCCATTCTGAAATTTGATCAAAGCAATAATGGATAGAAAGATCAACTTTGAGATATATCCAAAGAGGGACAAGTGCATACAAAAAATAATCTCAAAATACAATCAATGCCAGAAAACATTCATATTTAGAGACCATGAATTCATCCTACACGAGATGGATATGAAACTTGTTTTTGGAATTATCGATGGCCAAAAGAACATCAACGAGGGAGGACTATTATATGTTGTAATGGAATCAAAATTCTTCAACAAAGGTTTGATCAACGTAACCAAGGAAACATAGCGAAAAGAGAGTTGACGACAAAGAAGATCAAAGATACGCTCATAGAAGTATCAAGAGCGATCGAAGTGCACGACTATGAGGACACAACACGACTGCTGACGCTGTACATATTCAACACGTTTGTAAGCACTTCAAGCCCTCATCGAATTAGAGTTATTGTAACTTTGTTGTATAAATGGATAAAAACTTGTGACTACAATTGGACATCATAATTTTATAAAAAATTGTCAAAATCCCTGGATGAAAATGCCGGGAATCTTGAAAAGTCATTGGATGTGTTTTGCTTATGTTAGTCTTTTTCTGCTATTACCATGTTTCCATTTCTATACGCACTTTTTTTTGTCTTGAATTGATCCATTTTAATAAGACATTCTGTTTTAGTTTATGAAAACGCTCTGTTTCATTATACTACTTATATTCCCAAATGGAGATTCTTTTTTATATATATATAAAATGAAAGTATTGGTTTTTGGAGAAGACACATGTGGTAGATATAGTTCAAGGAGATGAGGGTGACATCATTTCAAGCTGTACAAGGTGGAACCTCAAAGATCTATCGAAAGGCATCCATGCCTCATTAGTTAAATTCGAAACTGACAAGGTAAAATTATTAAAAATGCTAGGGAAATTTTTTTATGTTATAATTTGTTTTCAACAAATTTGAAAATGAGAATATGACATGGGGCCTGTAAGGATAGAATGGATTCAAGAACGGAAACATGAATCCTCTGATGAAACACAAACTCAAGGATCGTATGTTCTCGATTTTGAGTTCAGAGTGTGAAGTCGTGGTCAAAGTCGAATGAATCGATAGAAAGTGATTCAAACCTTAAAAACACCAAGGACGAGGTATCATCTATAGACCTTTTGGTGAAAAATATGAAGTCAGGCAAAATATCTATCTTGAGCAATGAACTTTAAGAAGTAAGAATGAAACTTATGTCACTGACAAAGAAGTATATGGAAGCAACTAAAGAAGGTTAATTTTTTTCAGGAAAAGGCAAGATTATTAATATTCTAAAGTTGTTGTTTATTCATCGGATAAGGTTTTGATAATTTTTTTTTTTTTGACAAGCTCTGTACACTTTAGTGTTAGGTTGAAGAAGCAAACAAACTACTGCAAATGGAGAAGGAAATGAGCCAATAAATACGACTTGATTTGACTATGGCTGAAGAAAAGGTAAGCAAATTTTAGTTCCTTTCGGCGCTCAATTTTAAATGAACTGATGCTTTGTTTCATTAAAACCTATCATGGTCTTTGCTTCTGTATATTGAAGCTATTTGTTTCATTTTAGGTCCTTTCATTTCAAGTTGAATTGGATGCAATTAGATCGGAGTTGGACAATCTGAGAATTTTAATGACGGAACCAAACGACAACAAGGAATCTAGTTCTGTGAATGATGCGACAACGATTAAAGAATTGAAGAATAAAATTCAAGAAGTGTAAAAGAAGCAGAAAAGAACAAGATCTCGCTTGCTAAAGAGACACTTGCGAAGGAAATGATGAAACAAGAAGTGAAGAATGTCAGAGAACGCTTCAAATGAGCATGAAAGACTGAACGGAATCATCCGTTCAGAAGAGGAAGAGAAAAGTAAATTGTGTGAAGAATTTGAAAAGAAAAAGAAGATCACTTAAGGATACAAGGCTTTGTTTGAAAGCACCTCGACGGCGATTGAGAAAAACGAACAAGAAGAGGATGAATTTTTTAACCTCAGTGATGTTGATAAATTGTTGTGGTCTAGTGAAGAAGAAGGTGGCAAAGAGGAAACAGTGAAGGAGAAACCTAAGAAGACGATGGGACTTATGTCGACGTCCATGATAAAGAAACTCAAAGAAAGAGATTGTAGACCAAAGAAAAGGATGAATTCCTTCTCATATAGATCGTTGAAAAAGGCAAAGCCTACCCTTGAGGTGGAGAAATAGAAGACGAACGTCGAAAGGAAGTAATGGAATAAGATGAAGTCAAAACTGAAAAATATATAAGCATCATTATCATCAACAATATTATTATTATTGTTGTTGTGGTTTTTTTTTTTTTTTTTGAATTTTTTTAACTTTGATTTACAAAAGAGCGCTTGTGATAAAATAAACAAAGCGCCTTTGAAAAAAATGAAAAAAAATGTTCGTGTTAAATTAAATAGAGTGCCTATATTAAATTTAAATAGATCGCTTGTTTAAAAAAAAAAACGACTGTGAGAAAATTTATTGAAGTTTTAATCATTTCATACATGAATTCTTATTTAATCAAAATGTCTAACTAAGTTTTCATTAGAGGGTTTTCATTTGTGTAACAAAAGATCTTATCAAGGTTGTGCATTTGCTGATATGGACGACATCAAACAAATTGCAAATGATGATGCAGTTTTGACTCTTTCTTCTTCAACAAATATTTTAGAGCAGCATGATCAAAGAAAAAGAACTATTTTTGTGCTCAATAAATATGAACAAAATTTTTTCATGGAAAAAATAGTTACGTATAGCTCTTTCTCTATAGTAGTATAATTGCATTGAGTTTCTTCAAGGGTCTTAGATATGTAATAAATTACATGAGGTATTTTTTCCATACTTTTACCAAGAATAGCCTCCAGCTTTATCACTGGCATCATACATAATTTTAAATGAGTAATTCCAATTAGAGGGTTGAATAATAGACGTAGAAACTAGCTTTTTCTTTCAGAGTATCGAAAGCATTTTCGCAGTCATCGTTAAAAATAAAATATGCATCTTTTTTCAATAGATTGCTCAAAGGATTGGTTATTTTTGAAAAATCTTCAATAAATCTACGATAAAAAGAAGCATGACCTAGGAAAGCATGTACTTCTCAAATACATGAGGGACAAGATTGAGATTTTATGATGTCAACTTTTGCATGGTATACCTCTAATCCCTTAACTGTTATGATTGATAGAACCCATTGGAAGGTGCTATAAATTGAAATATATTGCAGTACTAACTCAATATAATTGCAATAATAATATACCAGTGATAATATGAGTCGATCCCATAGAGAACGACCTTTTCACATCTTATGAATTAAATTGGTGATCTAATAATTTTCTATAAAATTTGGGGATTATTGTTGCAAGAAACAAAAAATTAAACAAAGTAATTTAATAAACTAAGATGGTTCATTTTAAGATTTTTCTCGAGAGTTTAAATAAAGTTTAATTAACCGTACGCTTCCATGATTTTCACTTGTCATGGATTTTAATCACGGACTAATATTTTTCATTTCATGTTCTATTTGTGATAGGTGTTGTGACTATGTACGACAAAATAAGAATTGTTGACTTTAAAGTATTAGCTACCATTAAGCATGTAAAAAAAAAAGACTATAACATAGACTGGATATATCACATTACGGATATTTCTTAACTCCTCGTGACATTAACCTAAAAGAAATTAGTGCTATATCATGTCCATGTTCATGTGTACATAGATAAACCAAACAAGAATGACTTTAATCTATGACTTGCTACTAACATCAACCAAACAAGAATGGGTTAATTGCTAACATACTTAGCTAGCATATTCAAATGGCCAACCCAACTATAATAGAAAAGAAACTATGAACATCATCAACATGCGAACATAATACCATAGATGTTGAATGATGTGTGTCAAAACACACATGTTTTTATAACTTTATAACCTATGTTTTGTATGAGTTTTGTGTCTTTTTGTCTGGAATTAGTTCAGTTTTATTTTTATAGTTGGATACTATCGTTGTTTTGTGTTTTTTTTTTATATCAAGAATTACGATAGAAGGATAGATTCTGTGCAAAATTGGATTTCAGATTCATTGACGTGTATTCACAATGCTAAACGAGGTTCTGTATCAAGTTGCACTCCAAAGGGATGATTTTTTATCATGTTTGCATGAGGTGTAGGTGACATGGTCATGTCACATTGTGGCACAGCCTTGCCACACTTAAATAGGTGTTCAGGCATTAGAGACACTGCCATGTCGCATTGTGACACAGTCATGTTACATGAGTTTAGCAAATTCAATTTTGATGATGCACGATCATGCCAGAGTCAAACACGACCGTGTTGTGCGCTGGTCACACACAGGATTGTGTGTGACACGACTGTGCGTCAGTGAGACACAACCGTGTCGCACTGAATTCCAAAAGCTGGATTGAGTCCTGAACATCGATTTTAGGTCATGATGACACATCCCCGAGTTCCCTATAAATACCAGACATCCTTTGTCACTATGAGAGAGCTTTTTTTTTTTTTTTTTACACAGAAACGCTGCCACAACACAGAGAGAAGAAGGAAAGCTTCATCAATCAAGAGAGTCAATCCGTCCTAGGAAGGACATCATCACCGAATTGATCGACGCCCTGAGGTGACGATCAAGACGCTTCCTCAAAGGATATATACTCATAAACAATAAGCTTTTTAGATCAAAATTATGGGAGAAACATCTATAACCTCTTTATACTGCTATTGTCTCTATGATAATTGGCTTTATAGTTG
Organism: Drosera capensis; assembly: GCA_001925005.1. NCBI lineage: Eukaryota > Viridiplantae > Streptophyta > Magnoliopsida > Caryophyllales > Droseraceae > Drosera > Drosera capensis. The sequence goes on from LIEC01006818.1 coordinate 9,297, forward strand.
TTGTTATTCAATCAATTGTTGGATCTATGGATTGTCTTGATTGTATTGCTTTTGAACAGATTTTGTTATGTATGTTTAGTGAGTAATTTGATTGTAGTGTGATGATGTAGACGTGTTTATGGTGGATTTCAGAGATGAGACATGATTATAATATTTCTTGCTTATGATTTAATGTTTTGTTTCATGGATGAATTGATTTAGCTAAATTACGATCATATGATTTAGAATAGGCCATTCTAAGTTATATAATCAAGGTTTTGTGCATTTGTCATTCTCTTTTCACAAAATATGGTAACAAACTAAAAGTTATATGATTCTCTTTTGTATAACTATGAGTATTCATTCCGATTGATCTCTTTTGTATAATAAAAATACAGACTAGCTCTACTGCTCTACTGCACCACTGCTTAGTCAATAAGTTGAATGCAAACTAGAATCAATAGTGCTCTACTACATCTATCTTCCGATCTAAACCAGTTTTTAAAACGTTAAATAACTACTTTCTTAAAATAACGCATAACGGCCAATTGATAACTCTTACTGTGTAACGGCTAGAAAAAACGCTGACAACGGTCATATTTCTAAAACGAGTATAAAATCTGTAGAGTTTTAATTAGAAAATCACCTTACTCTCTAATCTCTCTCTCTCTAACAAACGCTCAAACTCTCTCTCTCTCTAAACTTTCGAGCACTCAAGTGCACGAAATCGAAACCCTAAGTTCTTGAAAAACACTTCAATTCGATTTCCAAAAACGTCGCAATTCTTTCAAATCACTTTAAAATGGCCAACACACCATCTAGTTAATCAAAGAAACGCCAGAAATCCTCTGAATCTCAGAGGAGTCCTTCAAGAAGAATTGAACTTCAAACAGGCATCGTGTTTGACTTCAATTCAATTCGAGATGAGCAAGAAGAAGTCAGAGACATAGCAGACTTGATCGAAGAGGCTGGACTCAAGCCTCTTTGTGAACGAAACAAGCTCAATATATGATGATGAAGTTCTGGACTTCATCAAGAAGGGACAAGTTGCATACAGTCTGCAGCAAATCACATACACCTCTACTGCAAGAGGAATAACCATCCAGGTTAACTCTGTCGACCTTGTACAATGCTTCAATCTTCGAAATGAAGATACAAGGATCATTCCATCAGAAGTCGTCGAGCTGGAAAGACAAGCAATGCTCAGTCAAGATAAATGGAATGAGGGGATAAGAATAATGAAAAGATTCTTATCCAAAGAACACAAATTACTTACTGATATCTTGAAGAAAGCTATTCTCTCCAGAGAGTTCAGCAAGGACCAAATAACCTCCGATCAACAGGAGATTATGTGTGCCATCCTTACAAAAACAAGAGTAAATTGGGCCAGTTTACTCATGTATCAACTTGCAAGATCGGTGAGGGCAAGACTACCACTATTCGGAAGGATAACCAGTATCCTTCTCAAACATAAGATGAAGCTCTTAGATAAAGAAGGAAGGCCATGGAACCAATCCAAGAAAATCAACATAAAAAAGATAGGAAACGCACCCTCGGGACTTACCAAGAAGCCTGCAGCCCAGCCACAGAAGCCTGTGAAAGTGCAGACCAGACAAAAGGCCAAGCAGACCATTGTAGTAGTGCAGACTACTACAATACAGACTCGATATGCAAAGAAGAAGATCAAGAAAAAGCCAGCCCAACAGATGTTGACGAAACCAAAGGTTACAAGGATGAAAATCATTGTACATACCTTCGATGAGGAAACAATATCTGATAAACCTGCTGCAGATCAAATCACAATCAATGAAAAAGAAACCCAGTTTGCAATAGTGCAGATTGAGGAAGTCATTGATCAGTTTGCAGTAGTGTAGACTGGGCTGATAACTGAGCCCTTTTCATCAAAAATACCACCAAAAGTATCTGAAATTACAACCTTTCATGATGCAAATATAACAATTCAGTTCGTCAAGGTAGGAGCAGGTGAAGACATGAAGAATCTGATCTTGGAAGCCCAAGTAAGCTTTTAAGAGATCAGCGAAGGCCCTCGAGCTGAGATCAGACAGAAGCTTACTGCAAAAAGCTATACTCATGACGAAATAAGGGAAATCGAGGCCAAGATGTCAGCTCTTTAGATGGAACCAACCTCATTTGACTCTGCTGCACCAACTCTCACCATCAGACCACTTGCAGCAGAGCCAACAAGAACAACAATTGTTCCATTCTTAGACAGTAGAATGGAAACTTCACAAGTTGCAGATGACCAACCTACCACTACAACTGCCATATGGACAACTACAACACCCTCAACTCAGGAAAGGCACTCCCTTGAGAAGATCATTGAATCAGTCATGTAGACAGTTGAGGCAAACTTACTATAGAAGAAAGTCATAGATTCCCAACTGCTAGTAGAAAGGACTCGAGCCAAGATGAAGAAGAAGATTGAAAGCGACAAATTGATTCAGGAGTTTCTGTCATAACACAATCTACCTATCAAAAGGCCAAGAACAACACCAACACCAGCATCAACACCAACACCTACTCAAAAGGCACCGGCAAGGACTACAAGGAGAACTACACGGTCTGCAAGACCAAAGCTAATTCCTCAAGGATCCAAAACACTGTACCAAATCAATCCAGACCAATCCCAAATATTGATTGGTGACAAAACTGGAATGACGGAAGGGGAGATTCATCAACTGGTTGAACTCTAAAAGAAGGAAGTAAGCAGGTCAACAAGACCCAAGGAGCCTCACTTCCTAATCAATAGAGCTCTTGAGTTCAAGGACTCCACACTAAAGACAAAAAGGTTCAAACATGTCTTCCTTAGGCATGTTGAGTTTGTCAACACTCCAGAGATTGAAGCAGAACTTAAGAGAATTCTGGAATAACAAATCAAAGCTGCTACCGAGGAGATCTATGAATATCTCTCTCGACCTGATCTGAGAGAACATCAACCAGCAGGTGATGATAAGATGTAAATGGAGGTGATCAACCTCAACAAGACTCTCACGATGATGAAGATGACATCATAGATCAAGTAGCTATTGAAGGAGTGCAACTGTAGCAGAGAAACGTGAAGACCTTCCGTAGCAGAGGAAACTCTTGAAGTAATGGAAGTTGCAAAAGAGCCATCTGCAGCTAAAAGTGATGTTTCTCCAATTGAAGAACCAATGGGAACAGCACCCCCAACTGCAGCTGAGCAACCTGAAGAAACTCCTGCAAACGAGGATGTTGCAGACGAGACATCTACTGCTAAAGAAGATGCTCCTCCAACTATCACCCAAGTAGAACCAATAGCATTCCAAACAACAGAAGAAGGTCATAGTGAGTCCTCAACTGAAGAATCTGTTGTAGAAACACGATTGATCATCTCTCTTGCAGCAGAAGAACCACTTGATGAACATGCAGACGAGGGACAAGTCACTCAACAACAAACAAAAGAATTTCCTGATTTTGAAGAAGACTCACCTGCAGATGAGGTCACATCCATTGAAGTCCCAACACATGCAGACGAGTTCATTACCTCTGTAATCGAGACAACTGATGTGGACGACTTCACTTTGGTTACAACAGAGGCACATCAAGCAACCCCATCTAGAGATATTGAACACATAGTCTTTACTCCACCATCTACTTTTGTTCTATCTCAAATGGAACCACATGTACCCTCTATGGTCCTGGAGCCAATATACAGTGATGCCTCAGTTGGCAAAATGACTCCAACAGCGATTAAAGACCTCAAGAAATATTTTGAAGAACATGAAGTTGAAGTCCTCTCTGTCCAACCATATGAACAAGGTGAAAGAATTCCCTCTTCAACCTCAAAAGACACAACACAGTACTGACTAAGCCACCTTGATCAAGAGATTTATGGAATGCAATCATGGATCAAGACTGCCTTTCATGATCTCCTAGAAGTCTTGGAGCCGATTGCAGCAGACCTTACAGCCGAAAAAAAACTCAGAAAATCAACCTTTGATAACTTTGGATAAACTCTACAAAATCTAGCAGTTGGAGTCATTGATCAGATGAAGCAAAACAGATCAGTGAATCTCCACAATCAAGGAATCCACACCTCCAACTTCAGAAACTTCAAGGAGCAACAGTCTGCTTTACTATGCAAGCTCAATGCCACAATGTAGACCACCAAGAAACAGATTGATGAGCATATGCACATCAATGACATCAAATTTGGTCTTCTCAAAACCAAATTACAGGTTGTTCAGAAAAATATCTTTTCTGAACTCAAGGGGATCAGAACTACTCTTGAAGCACTAACCTCCACCCTCAATGCTAACAAAAAGTGAGAGAAATGATCTGTAGGCGAGGAGCAGCAGACTCAGGGGGAGAAATCTGCTTTGACCAAAAGGAAAAGCTCCTCTGAACAAGGGAAGGAGCCAAAGAGGTCTAAGCATCATAGGGAAGAATCTTATGAGGAACGAAGAGGATGCTTTAGAAAAGCTTTAGAGGAAAGGCATCGGAAACGCAGCAGAGAAACTGATGAGGAAAGAAGACACAAGCGCATCAAAAGCAAAGAGCATCAAAGGTAATACCTAGGTTGTTCAAATTACCTTATTATCTATTATACATAGTTAGTAAGAAAAGTGAAAACTTGTTGTATTACATAGAAGTTTTTGTTAGCATCAATTTAGGGGGAGATTGATAGGAATGTGTAATCCCTCTATTTGTATAGAAATTGATGTAACAAAACTTAAATGTATTAGTTATAATGTAGTTAGTATTTTTAGGCTAGAAGTCAAGTCGGAAATTACAGTCTAGGTCAAATACCAGTGAGCAGACGGTTACAGATGAATGAAGATCGTGCAAGCCACCAGATGCATACTACTACAGAGGATTTTGGATGAACAACTAGTGCATTGATAAGCAAAAAAAGAACTCAAAGGCCCAACCCAAGAGCTGAAAGAAAGGGTTGAGAAGCTCTTTAAAATGATCAAGGAGACTCCTCAAGACCCAAAGTACAAAATCATATTAAGGATGGAGACGCCTTTTACTCCAAAGATCAACAGGGAAGTCCTTTATCATAAATTCAAAATGTCTGCAATGGAGTCTTACAATGGAACAGGGGACCCCTTCGACCACATCCAAACCTGCTCGACCTTGATGAACCTGTGCGGGGCATCGGATGGCATCATCTACAAGGCCTTCTTGACCTCGCTTAGGGGAGCAACTCGGGTGTGGTTCAATGGGCTCACCTCGGGATCTATCAGATCATTAGAGGCCTTGGCCAAGGCATTTACTGTCAAGTTCATAAACAGCCGAAGCATCCAACTTACTTCTGAACACCTCTACGATGTAAAGTAAAAATCGGGCGAAAACCTTAGGAGTTATGTTCATAGGTTTATCTCTAAAGTTGTGCACATTGAGAAGGCAAAGGACTCTAACATCTACCGAGCTCTTGTCAAGGGACTAGAGAACACGATCTTGGCGTACGACCTGAGCTTGAAGTGTCCCTTGACGTATATTGCTCTATGTGCAAAAATCAACCAACACGTATCTATTGAGGCTACATTAGCACGCGAGGACCAATTCAGGGGCTTGAAAAAAAGAGAATCCATCTCGGGAGATCAGGGGTCCTTTCACTCCCAACTTGGATAGAGGAAGCCCTCCGCAAGTAGAGAAGGAAAGAAGGAGAAGAAAGGGAAAAAGGTTTCCACCTATCCTGGCATACATCGCTCTAGGTGTTGATGACAGCAACTGAAGAAAATCTCCTTCAGAAATACACAAAGAAGCAACACTCCTGAGGATGCAATCGAGACACCTCCTGATACTGCATATATCATAAAGATCACGGGCATGATACGAAAGAGGTTTATGGCATAGAGGAGCTGATGAGAGCGACAGTCGTGAAAAGGTTTATGGCACACCTGTCCCGACCTCGGGAAAGGTCACCACAAAGACCTCGAGAAAGGACCCGCTTCTTCCCACACATGAAGAATAAAAGTCAAGAACAAAGACCAAGGATTAGTTTTATCTAAGGAGGATTCATGCCGTCCTCGAGATACATGAATAAGAGGCTCAGAGAGGACCCCGAAGTCAGTTTCCACCAAGGGGACGGGTTAGGAATCATTTTTCATCCCATTGATGCTCTAGTGTTGACCCTCCAAAGGGGTTGTCTTGTAAGGATTAAACAAGAAGATAGTGAATTCACCTCCTGGATTGACTAAACTGGTCATCAAAGGAAGACTGAACTAAGCTCTCGATTATTAGTTGATAACGAGTGTCTGAACCAGTATAAATCATGTATTCTTTACTTGCTTTCATTACTGTGTTTCTTTTTAGAACTGTTAGAAATTAATCACTACAGCAAGGCAGAGACAAATTGACACGGTTTGAGTCTCTGTTGGAAACTACCTTACTAGTCTGCAAAGAACAATAGTGTTTGAAAAAATGCATGACATCATCATTATGGTCTTCACTATCTCCTTGTTTGAGCTTACAAGAAACTTAATTTTACAAGTTGTCTAACTTGTATAAAAGATAAAGAACCTAAATACTTTGCATAGATCCAAGCTCTTGACTCTGCTGCAAGATTTGTTCTTCTGCAGACTGGTGACACCCTCAACTGTATCTTCACGATTTAGGTTTCTTAAGTAATCTCTGAATATCTGATTGCTTTGTACTCTTTGCCTTTCGATCCTTATTCAACAACACTACTCCAATAAGCCTCAACGATTCCCTTTTAAAGGCTCAAGGAATGAACCTATTGCATGCAACGCACTATTCCTGGAATGACACTTTGCCACTAATGTCCCTCACCATTTAGTTCCTGATGCTAGCAGTCCACTATCTTCAAAATTTTTGTTGTTGCTACTTTAACTCAAATATCCATTTGACTGACTCCAAACCTTTGACCCAACCATCAGCAACCATCCTCTACTGCACTCAGTCTGGTGTAACCTTTAGTTTACACTCAGTCTCTACCGGAACCCTAATCTGCATCCCATACTCCAACTCTAGTCTACACCCAATCTCTGTTGTAATTCTGGTCTGCACCTAGTTCTGTTGCACTTTGATGCATTCTGTGTTGATCCTCATCTGCAAGCTCAGTCCTTACATCCTGGAGACTTTGACGTTCTTTTATTACTTATCAATGCAATAGTTGTTCATCCAAAGTCCTCTGTAGTAGTCTGCATCTAGTGGCTTGTACTCTGCCTATACATCTGTAATCGTCTGCTCACTGTCATCTAACCTAGGTTGCACCTACCTACTTGACTTCTAGCCTAAACACACTAACTACATTATAACTAATAGATCTCTGTTTTGTTACATCAATTTCTTTACAAATGGAGGGATTGCATATTCCTATCAAAAGTAAAGCTTCTCAATGCAGTAGTGGAGACACTCACATTGAGCAATGTTGAGCTTCAAAAACAGGTAGATACATGGAATGGAAAGACCCTGACCTTGTAGAAAACGGTTAACATCGGTCAATCCTCACATGATAAAGTCGGCTTAGGTTACAAAGACTTGTTGAACAATCTCTCACATTTAAAAGTGAATGATAATGTCATCACCAATTAGAAAAAAGCAAAGAAAACCTCAGCAAAAGTCTTGGAGAAGAGCAATGTCTCTGCTGCACAAAATATACAGAAGAATAAACCCTCTACTGCACAAATCACCCAGGGCAACAAGACCAAGGGTCTACTGCTATACTTATGGCAAACCTGGTCAGAAGTCATTCGAATATTGTAACTCACACAAGAAAATAATTCAAGTATGGATTCCCAAGACTAATAAGTAAGGACCCATTTGAGTAGAACATTGTATCTGGATATATGACGTAAAGGAACAGGGACATCTAGTCATGTTTGAAGGAAGAAAGACATGTAAAATCAAAGGATATGAAACCCTTGGTACAGGTTCCTTAATCGTTTAAATATAGCTTATGTCAAAGGCTTAGAACATAACTCGCTTTCCATTAGCCAGCTATGTGATAAAAATCTATGATGTCTCATTTACTCATGATTCATGCCATGTAAGAGACAAAGTCACACAAGAATTTAAACTAATAAGAACCAGAAAAGGAAACATTTATGCAGTAGACTTTAGCTCATCACAGTCAAATCGAATAACATGTTTTTATACAAAAGGTGCTGAAGACACAAATTGACTATGGCATAAGAGATTAGCTCACTTAAACTTCAAAACTATAGCTATACTATCCTTAGAAAATCTAGTGAGAGGTCTTCCTCAAATAAAATTTTGAAAAGATAAATTATGCAAATGATAAAATGTCATTGGATGCAAATGCTATATACATAACAATGATAAAAATCATCTAGGGAAATTTGATCCCAAGACACACCAGGGAACTTTCTTATGATACTCCACAACTAGTAAAACCTTTAGGGTATACAATATCAGAACACAGACGGTTGAGGAGTCAATTCATGTGTCCTTTGATTAATATGAATTATCCATACATGATGCTAATGTCTTTGATGAGGAATGTGCATACATAGATGATGAACATGATCTAGACAAAAATCTTGAAGCTATAGAAAAGGAAGAATCGTGTGCACACAATGAAGAAAACTATAATGCAGCAGAGCCAGAGCAATCTATCATGCAACAATAACTAGAACACACAGCTGATGAAAAAGATAAAAAAGAGGGATCAAGGCACACACACGGGATGACATCATTGAAGACAAGGATGTACTTGTGTAGACCAAAAGGGCAACAATCAAAGAATGCTTGTCTGTATGCTTCATCTCAAAAATGGAACCAAAGACAAAAAATTAAGCCCTAAGTGATCCAAATTCGGTTGATGCCATGTAAGAAGAATTGAATGAGTTTCAAAAAAACAAAGTATGGTATCTTACACCAAGACCCAAAAAATATCCAGTTGTTGGATGCAAATGGGTGTTCAGAAACAAAACTGATGAAAATGAAACAGTCATCAGAAACAAAGCCAGGGTAGTTTGGAAAAGGTTTCTCACAAGACGAGAGAATCGATTTTGATGAGTCCTTTGTTCCTGTTTCAAGATTGGAAGCTATAAGGATGTTCCTTACCTATGTTGTATATCAAGGACTCAAAGCGTATCAAATGGATATGAAAAGTGTATTTCTAAATTGAAAGCTACCAGAGGAAGTATATGTTGAACAACCTCCTGATTTTGAGGACTTTGAACATCCAAGACACGTTTATAGGTTAGACAAGACAATATATGGACTGAAACAAGTTCCATAGGCATGGTATGAAACTCTCTCAACTTTTCAATGTGAAAATAACTTTCAGAAAGGGAAGGTAGACACCACCTTATTTCTTAAGAAACATAAAGAACATATATTGTTAGTGTAGATTTATGTTGATGACATTATATTTGATTGCACTAATAACAACTTCTGTGAAAGATTTGCTACATTAATGAAATCCAAATTTCAAATGAGTTTAATGGGAGAATTGAAATACTTTCTAGGACTTCAGCTAGAATAGTTAGGAAGTGAGATTTTCATAAATCAATAAGTACCTGAAGAACACAATTCAAAAGTATAGATTAGAAAATGCATAGAGGAATAATAGGCTCACTACTATACCTTACTGTAAGCACACCAAACATCCAATACTCAGTCTGCGTATTTCGTAGGTATTAATCTGACCCCAAAGAATCCCATTACACTATAGTAAAAAGAATCCTGAGATATCTCAAAGAAACTCCAAATCTGGGTGTATGCTATCCAAAGAATCAGATTTTACACTAATAGGCTATTTAGATGCAAACTTTGAAGGTTGTATAGTTGGTAGGAAAAGCACAAGTGTATCGTGTCAATTCGTTGGTGCAAGATTGATTTCATGGTTCAGCAAGAAACAGACCACTCTGTCAACCTCTACTATAAAAGCAGAATACATAGCTACAGGAAGCTGTGCTGCACAAGTACTATGGATGAGGTTGTAACTTGCAGACTACGGTATGATATTTAGTAAAACTTCAATTTTTTGTGACAACACGTCTACAATGGCAATTTCAGAGAATCCAGGTTTTTATGTAAGAACGAAGCACATTGATATCAGATATCACTTTATTAGAGATCATGTGCAAAAAGGTCATATTAAGTTGGAATATGTTCCTACAGAAAAATAAATTGCAGACATTTTTACAAAGCCTCTTGATGAGAGCAAATTTGCTCAATGTCGAGCTAAGTTGGGTATAACTGATTTGAATCAATAAAATGGTCAAAATACTCTACTGCTCTACCATACATGTACATTGCAGACTAACATTATTTTTTCTCTACTAGATTTTTATTTTTGGAAAGAAAATAACGTTTTAAAAACTGATTTCCTAGAATCACGCAACGGTCAAATCAATGATATTAATAGGACATTAATAACTATAGTAGTGGCAAGCAAGGTTAAATCCAATTAGGAATGGAGATTAAAAATTAAATATTATGAGCTTATATAGAATAAATTACATAAATTGGGTGGTTTTGGATTTTGATGATAAAGAATAGTGTTAAACTAAGATAAGAATATAAAATTGAAAAGGATAAAATATTCAAGGTTTTTTTTATAATAGATATTTAATTGATATAATTTTGAATCATGTGGATTATGATTAAACCATATTTTAGATTTTCCTCTCCAATTCAATATTGCATAATATAGGCTGTACTTAATCAAGCTAACATTATAAAGTATTTTTATGGCAAAATGAGAATGAGCTACACTGATATTAAATAATTTAGGCAAAATGAGAATATAACTTTCTTAATAAATATTGATAATAAATAACAATTCAACCCACTTTATTTAGTACGAGAATGACTTCCAAATAACTATTATGACATTGATAACTTTAATTATGCAAATGAGAATGACAATTGTAATAATAAAAGTTATATAACCTATAGAAGATAATTCCAAGTTATACGATTTTTATAAATTAATTAAGATCAATCCATGCATAAAAATCATGTCATATAAAATTGGAGATATTAAGATTCGTATTCTAGCAGTCTCAATAATTTAATATTCCACAATCATCTAAATAGATATTAAACATTAAGTACACACCAATCTCAATCAATTTACTTTTGCATTGAAAACTGAAAACTCGATCCATATCAATGAATAATTCATAAACAATCAACATTAACATCAACAACGAATTCAAATAACTAATTGTAAACAAAGTTTGGTAGATTCTCCCTGATTACAAACTATCTAAGATTGAAGTTGTGTCGGAAAATTGGTGATGAGCAACGATTGTCACCTATGTGTAGACGGTGGATTGATGTTGATGATTTCCTTTCTGAATGTGTATCATCTAGTTTCCTGATTGAGATGGTTATCTCTCCCTTTTATCTGCTTGACATTGTTCTATGAAAAATCTTTGTGAAACAACCTCTTTTTTCTCTTCTCTTCAAAAGTTGTATTTATAGAGAGAATAAAACTTGAAATCAACCAATCAGAGACAAGATTAGAAAAATATTTGAGATTATCTCTTCTCTTTACATGTAATACGGCACAGCTGGTGTCATAATCCTTCAGATGACACGGCCCGTGTCTTCCATAAAAGCTCCGAGATTGTAAAGGAACACAGCCCGTGTCATCTCAATTATCATCAACACGGGCCGTATCACATGGGGCAATGACTCCGGCCCGTCAAGCTATACGGGCTGTGTTGTTTGATGCTCATCGACATGGCCCGTGTTGCTTAATAAATTTATAATCCCTTTGTCATCTTATCCAAACTTCATCATATACTTTTCCGAATGTCTTTGCACACATTCCGTGACTTCAAAACTTCTTTCGAATGACATTTACTTAAAAACTCATCTTCCATCATCAATCCAGAAGAAAAAAACAAAAATATGACAATATCCGACTCTAAAATAAAAACTAAACTAACATAAATAAAAATGACTCAAAACAAAACAAAACGCAGCTTGTTAATGCTTAGAAATATGAGTATTTTCGCACACATCAAATTCCCCTTTTTTTTATATGCTAGATTGCTTTGGCAATCATCTCTTTTTTTTTTATATGCTAGAGAAGCAACATATCACATCATATAAACTCTTCTTACCCCTTCTAACCGTACATCACTCATCATAATTCATCACCCATTATAACTTTCTCATAAAACAAAAACTTTCCCCTAGACCAAACTTGACTCATAGCACAAAACAATCCAAAGAAGGGCTCTTTTGTGGAATTGAGTATATGAAGATATGAATATAGAATGTGATAAACTCATTTGGTCAACATAACATGAACATTGCAATGATCATAAATAAATGAAGCAAGTTTAGATTTGAAAGTAGAAGTAATTGAAGGACAAGGTAATGCAATGTAAGGAAGTAATTTGCATATGTAGGTATGTGAAATAAGGATAGGAACATAAAGATTTTCGATGTCCACCTCTCCATCTTACCACTTTCAAGTTGCTACTAACTATTTCTTGCAATATAATATGAATATAGCTCTAGTTTTACACTCATATCCCGTGTTTAGTTAAATACACCCCTCCTCCCCACATGTGCCTTAACTAGGAATTCAAAATAAGCGATATTTCAAACTAACCAGTTATGCAATAGGACAAAGGTTTCATCTTAGGCCATCATCTTTCTAAGATGACACATTTTCCACTAAATTGCTAAATATGGTTGTGAAATGCCCTATGAATCATACGTTTAATCCTGCACACATTCTCACAAAACACATCGAGAGCATATATTCTAATAATATTGTTGTGAAATGCCCTATGAAAGCACCATTGCACACTTATTCTAATAATTCTCATAGTAATGATTTAGTATTTTGATGTATTTAATTGAGAGCATATATGATTAGAATGAATAATATGTAAAACAAGAAAAATTGGGATGAAAATTGGCATAAATAAATGATAATATAGGTGTAACGCTATTCAAGAGTCATAATGGTCGTTACAGTAAAAAAAACAAGAATTTAAGCTCCTCAAATCTCTGTAATTATTTGTAATGCATAAAACCAGTTTGAAACACTTAAAATACATCATTTATGGGGTGTGCCTTGAAACAAGTCTAAGCTTTCAAGTTGCAATGATCAAGGCACGAACCACATTCTCGATTCTAGGATTTCTCTTCTTGGCACCATGCAATACCTTACTGACAAAGCTAGGTATAAGCAAACTTGCTCTCCTTTAAGTGGCTTTATCAGCAAAGAGATCTCTATGAGGTATGTCCTCAACTGATCAAAGGCTTTTTGAAACCTTGGACTCCATTCAAGCAAAGAGTTTGTCCTCTCAAAGCTTTAAAAAAGGGCAAAGTCCTTTCCGCTTCTTTGGACATGAATCTGCCACGTACGGCCAAGCATCCTATCAATATTTGGATTTCTTTTTTTATCCCAGGAGGTCCCCTCTTTAGTATTGTATCTACAAAGGTCAGATTGGCTTCTATCCCCTGACTTGTGATCATATAACGCAAGAATTTTCCTGAGGTAACTCCGAATGTGCTTCGCTTCTTCGAGCATTCAGGGGTGTGTAAGTGGTGAATATTGCACTGGTTTTCGACCCTCTTTGGCCATATTTTGACCTTCTCTATCCTCACGTCTTCCGGATTATCGTGGCTTGTTCTGATTGCTTGGTTTAACTCCGAGTCAAGTCAATTTTTTACTTCTTTGTCTCGTTCTTAGGTTATTAAGGTTGCCTTAACTAAAAGTACAATATCAATAATCAAGAGAGGGCGATTTTGCGATTTTGGGCGATTTAGGGGCGATTACTGTTTGGTACTGTGTTTCACTGTTCATGTTCATCCATTTTCGCCGAATTCCACCGAAAATGCTACAAATTTCCTTCGCATCCTCCACATTCACCTAGGGGGATTGATGAATCGTTTCGAAAGCTCGGATTGAACAAGAAAAACGCAAAAAATTCAATGGTAGAAATCGAAAACACTGTACTTGCATCCGCTTCGCATCTTCCACTTGTTTTGAACCGTGTAAACACCATGAAATGAGGCGCCGTGGCTGGGAAACATGATGGCCGCATCCCCGACCTTGGTTTGGAAGTGCAACCGACAGGAAACTCGAAGACAACGCCGGAGCGTAGAAATCAGATTACTGTTGCTACGTCTTCCTCCACTTCGCAAAAGCCAAATCCGATGGTTTCAAATCATCTAAAACCAGTGGCTGCATGTGCCATGGATAGAAATCTTGTTCAATGCATCCCTGATCTTGGGTTGCCTTTGAAATCGACGGAAAGGACCTCGCCAAAGGCATCCGCGAATTTGGAGCAGAAGAGGGGAATGGCTGACGCTGAGATGACTCTCAAGCTTCTTGAAGACCTTGATATAGTTGAGAGGACTTTGAAGCTGCCTGCAGACCTTGAAGCTACAAAGGAATGTTATGGGTCTGTGGTTGATGTTGATTTTGTGCAGGTTGAAGGTGTTTTGGAGGGTGTCCATCAGGTTGATGGTATTCGTGATGTTGTTAATGAGATCCGTCGTGTTGGTGGTAGTCGTGATCATGTCGATGATACTCATGTACTTCGTGTACAACATCTTGTTCTTGCTGATATCCGTAAACAACAGGGTGTTAGATCTCATATGCGTGAAGAACAAGGGAAGGAAAACAAGCCCAAATCCGGACCACAGCAAGGTTTCTTTGGCTATAGACAAACCTTTGCGTCGATGCTGAATTCTAATCCGCTGGATAGAAAGATGAAACTCAGCTTCGTCGAGCCAGTCTGTGAGGATGGTCGAATGATTTTTGAACCATCGAGGGAGGCTATTGCGTAGGCGACGACCAAATGGGGCAGCTATTTGGTGGGCTATTTCATCTCCGGGAAATTACCGGTGATGACCGTAGAGAGGATCGCGAATATGAGGCAGTTAGGGCTGGAGGAAGTGATAGCAGATGCTTCTGCTTTCTATTACTTCGATATTCCTGAGGGAGCTGCGAGGCAGAAGATATTGGAGGAAGGACCGTGGTTGTTTGCTGGAAGGCCCACCATCCTACAGCAATGGACCCCGGAGCTGGTGATGTGCAAGAAGGCCCACGATAAGGTGCCTCTTTGGGTGAGGATCTACAATATCCCCTTGGCATTGTGGACGAGCTCGGGACTGAGTGGTATTTCCAGCCTCATAGGCAAACCACTCTACAAGGACTCCTTCAAGGAGAACATGACCAAGATAACATTCGCAAGAATCTGTGTCGAGGTTTGTGCGGATAAAGCCCTCCCTGACGAGGTCTATGTGAAGATGGGGAGTTCTGTCCTCCCTTTGAAGGTCGACTACCAATGGAAGCCGCAGGTCTGCTCAAAATGCCATGCCTTCGGCCATGTGTGTAGGCCACCTACTGTTGCAACCACTGTCATTGCTCCTATCGTCGACAAAGGCAAGAATATCATTGTTGACAGGACATCTACCGATGTTGAACGCTTCACATTGGTACGAAAGAAGAAGAAGGCATCAAATGGTATTGTGATCTCAGTGAAGAACCCGCCAGCTACCCGAAAATCGGTTCCAACGGCACTAAAGGAGGACACCAATGGCAGTGATGAGAGCTCTAATGTGCTTAGCAGCGACGAATGCGAGGCAAATGAGAAGAGCACGGAGGTCATGGACACAGTTCCAGAGACATATTCCGAGATCGCAACGGGAGCAGCTTTCACTGAAGGGAATTCTTCTGCATCCAAGCCAACGGAAGACGTCATAGTGGACCGGGTTATGGTTGGCCTCACTACCATGGCATCGAAGTCTCTGGTGGCAGCCTCTGACAACGAGGCCAGTCCCAAAGCGAAGAAGGCCAAGAAGCATAAGACTAAAGCGGGGTCTAGCACTACAGCTACACATCACAAGAGGTAGTCTGCACCTCCCAACTATCTGTACAGTTTTTATGTTTGTTTGTTGTTGGAACGTAAGGGGTCTAGGACTCCCAATAAAGAAAGCAGAAGTCTGCAGCTTGGTGAGACGAAGGAAGATGAGCTTGTTTGCCATCCTCGATACCAAGGTGAAGGAAGAGAAGTACTCGGATACTTTTTCCTCCATGTTTCCAACCTAGAAATCCTATGCTAACTATTCTTGCTCTGATGGGACCCTAAAGTCCTTGACTTCATTCCTTTCGGTACATCAGACCAAGTCAGTCATGGGAGAGTACGGTATGGCGAGCAGGATAGACAGTTCATCATCTCTTTTGTCTATGCTGAGCACACTTTTGTTAGGAGAAGATCTCTGTGGACGAACATTGAAGACAAGGGGCACGCATCTGATGGCATTCCATGGATGATTCTTGGGGACTTCAATGCAATCAAAGAGGTGACTGATAGACAGGGAGGCACGAACAAATAGCTTCCATCCTTTGATGAGTTCCCTGCTTGTCTTGAAAATGCTGCACTTGATGACCTTAGATACAGAGGCTGCAGGTACACATGGAGTAATAGAAGCCAAGGAGAGCATGCTTACTACAGGAAGATTGACAGGGTTCTGTGCAATTCCAAATGGCAGGCTGAGTTCAACTTCTCTGAAGCAGACTTTCTCCCCCCTGGGATCTCTGACCATTCCCCTGTAGTTGTCTGTGTTGATGAGGGCAGGAAGATTAAGGCGCCGTTTAAGTACTATCACTTTTGGTCTATGCATACGGACTTTCTTCCTGTTGTTTATGATGCATGACAGGTACCTGTTTATGGGTGTGCAATGTTCAGACTCTATAATAAGCTGAAAGCCGTCAAGCTGAGGCTTCAAGACTTCAGTAGAAGGCATTTCCATGACATATCCAGACAGGTTCAGGATGCTAGAGAGGACATGATAAAGGCACAACAAACCCTTGAGGCAAACCCCTTTGACGAACTGCTTGCAGAAAAGAAAAGAGAAATGGTCATGAGTTTCTCCCAACTGAGACTATAGGAGGAGTCGTTCTATAAGCAAAAATCCAGAGTTCAGTGGTTGCAGGAAGGGGCGCAACAACATTTCGAAAAATGTGAGAAACCAAATATGACAGCATCTATGAGCGAAATGGCAAGAGGCGGCAGCAGCAAATCAAGGCAGTCGTCTACACTTTGCTTTAGTCTCCATGTACCTAAAATTGCTTTAGTCTCCATTTACTAAACTTGAATATTAAAAAAAAAACCTAGTACTTGTTTTGGTATCGATTTTCACTTAGTGTAATCGCTACATCTTTGTGTCGTGTGCTTGGAACCTGGTGAGAAATTCTCTTTCTTTGACAAAGCTAAAGTGATCATGTGACTTGTTGAATTGTGTCAAAAGGATTTCTTTTAAATTAATCTCAAGATACTAAATAACTATTGTTGCAAAATAATTATGATCCAATGGGGTAAGAGCCCAATAAAAGGCCCAACACCATTAACCCAATAACTTATTACAAAAGATCAAATGGCACCTCATGGATAGCCAAGTCCAAAACCTTCTAAGGTGCTGACAAATGTCCACAATGCAAAGGATGAATCTTTATAAATACCCTCATTTACTATCTAAAAATGTAATTTTTCTTGGGACCCCAACTTTGTCTCTTCAATCATTTTTGAATAAAGACTGACTTAGATATTGGAGTCGGTCCCCGAGGATCTCATCTCGGGCCCTACTAACCGAAGTTGTTGTTTCTGCTCCTTGTAGGTTTCCATGTCTGGATTAAGGTCCATATCATCTGATCCAGCAAACCCACGCTTGGGCTCTCGAAGTTTAGGCCTGACTTCCGAACTCAGACGACCCCACTTTCCGAGTTTGACATAAATAGTTTGGCATCCATCGTAGGGTCAGGTTCTATGACGCGAAGTCGCCAGAGTGCCCGAGACCAAGCACAATAAGTCCGTAGTAGTGACCAACAAAGACCATCCCGACTCCACTCCCCTAAGGCATGTTGGGAGTATGAAGTGAAGGGACCTAGAGAAAATGCAAAAGTAGTGACAACGACTGATCTCTTGAACCAAAGGTTGCCCCCGTCAACTCAGATCGGGAGTAGGACCTAGCATTTTGTTGGTGTTGATCCCACCACTTCTAGGCCAACACAGGAAGGTGCCCCAGGCCGACCTCAGGCACCACCTGAACTGACACAAGGGGAGTTTACACACACTCATTCTCACTTAATCACTCTCAAAAAAAGACCTCAGGATTCTCCTCGATTCGAAGTTGCCCGATAACCATCCCTGAGAAAAATTAAAGCAGGCGGAGGCAACTCCAGACCCAACCCAGGATCTAAAAGAAAGGGTTGAGAAGCTCTTTAAAATGATCAAGGAGATTCCTCAAGACCCTAACTATAAAATTAGATTAAGGATGGAGACGTCTTTCACTCCAGAGATCAACACGGAAGTCATTCATCATAAATTCAAAATGCCTGTGATGGAGTCTTACGATGGAACAAGGGACCCCTTTGACCACATCCAAACCTCATGGACCTCAATGAACCTGTACGAGGCGTCGGATGGCATCATCTGCAAGGCCTTCTTGACCTCGCTTAGGGGACCAACTCGGGTGTAGTTCAATAGGCTTGCCTCGGGATCTATCGGATCATTGGAGGCCCTAACCAAGGAATTTACCGCCAAGTTCATAAAAAGCTGACTTTTTGAACACTTCTATGATGTAAAGTAAAAATCTGGCGAAAACCTTAGGAGTTATGGTCAGAGGTTCAACTCTGAAGTTGTGCACATTGAGAAGGCAAAGGACTCTAACATCTACCGAGCTCTTGTCAAGGGACTAGAAAGCACGAGCTTGGCGTACGACCTGAGCTTGAAGTGTCCCCTTACGTATATCACTCTATGTGAAAAAAATCAACCAACACGTATTTGTTGAGGCCGCAATGGCACGCCAGGACCAATTCAGGGGCTTGACAAAAGGAGAATCCAGCTTGGGAGATCAGGGGTCCTTCCACTCTCAACTTGGAGAGAGGAAGCCCTCCCTAAGTCGGGAATGGAAGAAGGAGAAGAAAGGGAAAAAGGGTCCACCTATCCCAGGCATACATCGCTCAAGGTGCGGATGGCAGCAAGGGAAGAAAATATCCTTTAGAAATACATAGAGAAGCAACGCTCCCGAGGATACAATCGAGACACCTCCCGATACTGCATGTATCTTAAAGATCACGGGCATGATACGAAAGAGGTTTATGGCATAGAGGAGCTGATGAGAGAGACAGTCATGAAAAGGTTTATGGCACACAAGTCCCGACCTCGGGAAAGGTCACCATAAAGACCTCGGGAAAGAACCCGCTTCTTGCCGCACATGAAGAATGACAGTCAAGAATAAAGACCAAGGATAAATTTCATTTCAGGAGGATTCATGTCGTCCCTGTCGATGCACCCTTCTGGCCTCGCCGAACTCATAATCTCTAAGACCTCGAGATACAAGAATCCGAGGCCCAAAGAGGACCCCGAAGTCAGTTTCCACCAAGGGGACGGGTCAGAAATTGCTTTTCCTCACATTGATGCTCTAGCGTAAACAAGAAGATAGTGAATTCACCTCCTGAATTGACTAAACTGGTAATCAAGGGAAGACAGGACTAAGCTCTCGATTATCAGTTGATAATGAGTGTCTGAACCAATATAAATCTTGTATTCTTTACTTGGTTTCATTGCTATGTTTCTTTTAGAACTGTTAGAAATTAATCACTACAGAAAAGCAGAGACAAACTTACACGGTTTGAGTCTCTGCTGCAAACTATCTTAGTAGTCTGCAAAGAACAATAGTGTTCGAAACTACAAATCTGCTGCATTATTTTGATAAAGTTTAATTCAACCTATTTCAAAGCTCTGGATGATGAGATGTTTGAAATTATGGTTCATACGACCACTGCAAAGGAAGCATGGGACGCTCTACTCCTCAAAAATGATGGAACAAATGAAATCAGAGAAAACAAAAAGGATGTCGTGATGCAGTAGTATGACTGGGTTTCAATGAGATCTGATGAGAATCTAACCAGCTTTTATTAGAGGTTCAATGTACTCATCAACAATCTCAAAACTTTGGAGAAGACTTTTGATAATAAGGAAGTCAACCTAAAATTCATGAGATCGCTTGGTGAGGTCTGGGGCACAAGAACCACAACAATAAGGGAGTATAGAGATCTAGCCAAGATGTCCTTAGCTCAACTATATGGTGTGCTGCATACATATAACTTGGAAGTTAAGCAGAAGAGGCAAATTGATGTGGTCAGGAAGAAAACTCTAGCTTTCAAGGCTCAAGAGAAAATCCTGAGAACAATGATAGAGAAGGAAATGAGTGATACCTCATTTGTAAGTGAACAGGTTATATCAGAAGAACTTGCACTGATAGACAACAAGTTCCAATACTGCTGAAGATTAGAAAAAGCCATACAGACCTCAGTATGCACCAAACTACTCAGTATGGAACAAAAGTTCCAATACTGCTGAAGAAAACCATATGTGAAGCCTATCTACACTTGCTTAATGCAGTAAAAGAGGTGGATCAAAAAATCACCCAGGGCAACAAGACCACGGGTCTACTGCTACACTTGTGACAAACCTAGTCATAAGTCATTCGAATGTTGAAACTCTCATACAAGAAAATAATTCAAGTATAGATTCTGGTAAGAGAGGTGGATCAACAAATCACCCAGGGCAACAAGACCAAAGGTCTACTGCTACACTTATGGCAAACCTCGTCATAAGTCATTCGAATATTGGAACTCACACAAGAAAATAATTTAAGTGTGGATTCCCAAGAATACTAAGTAAGGACCCATTTGAGTTGGTAACATGCTATATTCAAAATAGATGCTATTATACATAAACTGCATAAAAAAGACTCCCTATGAATTATGGAAAGGAAAGAGACCAAGTGTCAAATACTTTCATGTCTTTGGGTGCAAATGCTATATACATAACAATGATAAAAATCATCTAGGGAAATTTGATCCCAAGACAGACCAGGGAATTTTCTTAGGATACTCCACAACTAATAAAGCCTTTAGGGTATACAACATCAGAACACAGATAGTTGAGGAGTCAGTTCATGTGTCCTTTGATGAATCTGAAGTATCCATGCATTATCCTAATGTATTTGATGAGGAATGTGCATGCGTAGATGATGAATAGGGTGTAGACGAAAATCTTGAAGCTATAGAAAAGGAAGAATCGTCTGCAAACACAATGAAGGAAACTATAATGCAGGAGAACCAAAGCAATCTATCATGCAACAATAACTAGAACACACAGCTGATGAGCAAGACGAAAAAAGAGGGATCAAGGCACACACATGGGATGACATCATTGGAGACAATGATGCACTTGTGCAGACCAGAAGAGTAACAATCAGAGAATTCTTATCTGCATGCTTCATCTTAACAATGGAACCAACGACAACAAATAAAGCCCTAAGTGATTCAAACTGGGTTGATGCCATGCAAAAAGAATTGAATGAGTTTCAAGGAAATAAAGTATGGTATCTTACACCAAGACCAAAAAATTATCCAGTTTTTGGATACAAGTAGGAGTTCAAAAACAAAACTGATAAAAATGAAACAGTCATTAGAAACAAAGCCAAGCTAGTTTACAAAAGGTTTCTCACAAGAAGAGGGAATCGATTTTGATGAGACCTTTGCTCCTGTTTCAAGACTAGAAGCTATAAGGATGTCCATTGCCTATGTTGTATATCCGGAATTCAAAGCCTATTAAATGGATATGAAAAGTGTCTTTCTAAATTGAAAGCTGCCAGAGAAGGTATATGTTGAACAACCTCCTGATTTTGAGGACGTTGAACATCCAAGACACGTTTACAGGTTAGACAAGACAATGTATGGACTAAAATAAGCTCCAAGGGCATGGTATGAAACACTCTCAACTTTTCTATGTGAAAATAACTTTCAGAAAAGGAAGGTAGACACCACCTTATTTCTTAAGAAACATAAAGAACATATATTATTAATGTAGATTTATGTTGATGACATTACATTTGGTTGCACTAATAATAAACTCTGTGAAAGATTTGTTGCATTAATAAAATTCAAATTTCAAATTAGTTTAATAGGAGAATTAAAATACTTTCTAGGATTTCAGCTAGAATAGTTAGGAAGTGAGATTTTCATAAATCAATAAGTACCCGAAGAACACATTTCAAAAGTATGTATTAGAAAATGCAGGCCATATGAAGACTCCCATGTGTACAGCAATAAAAATAAATAAGGATGAGAGTGGAAAAAAAAATAAGTCAAACAATGTATAGAGGAATAATAGACTCACTGCTATACCTTACTGTAAGCAGACCAGACATCCAATACGTAGTTCGCATATGTGCTAGGTAACAATCTGATCCCAAAGAATCCCATTACATTGTAGTAAAATGAATCCTGAGATATCTCAAAGGAACTCCAAATCTTGGTGTATGGTATATACTAAAGAATCAAATTTTACACTAACAGGCTATTCAGATGCAGACTTTGTAGATTGTAGAGTTGGTAGGAAAAGCACAGGTGGATCGTGTCAATTCATTGGTACAATATTGATTTCATGGTTCAGCAAGAAACAGACCACTGTGTCAAACTCTACTATAGAAGCAGAATACATAGCTACAGGAAGATGTGCTACACAAGTACTATGGATGAGGTTGTAACTTGCAAACTACGGTATGATATTTAGTAAAACTTCAATATTTTGTGACAACACGTCTTCAATGGCAATTTCAGAAAATCCAGGTTTTAATGCAAGAACCAAGCACATTGATGTCAAATAATACTTTATCAGAGATCATGTGCAAAAAAGTCATATTAAGTTGGAATATGTTCCTACAGAAAAAAAAATTCCAGACATTTTTACAAAACAACTTAATAAGAATAAATTGATTTGAATCAATGAAATGACCAAAATGATATACTCCTCTACTACACATGTATGTTGCAGACTACCATTATTTTTGCTCTATTGTTTTATTGTACATATGGGATGTAGACTATCATTATTCTTGCTCTACTCAATTTTTATTTTCGGAAAGAAAATAATATTTTAAAAACTGATTGCCTAGAATCACGTAACGGTCAAATCAATGACTGAATCTGCATAATGACTAGTAAAAATTAGCAACGGTAATATTTTACAAATAGTATAAATTCAGAAAATTTTCAATCAGAAAGACACTTTTATTCTCTCATTTTCTCTCTTGCTATTGCGCTCTACTGCAAGCTCAATTGCAAAATCCTAAGTTCATAAACTCTTTCAATTTGCTCTCATAATTTAGAAACTCTCTCAATTTCACTGAAGAAGGTTGAGTTGTAATGTACATGTGTAGTAGAGTAGTAGAGGAAATATCTGATGAGGTAAATGACACGAATCAGATGAGGTAAAGGAAATATCTGAGCTGATTCAAGATGCAAGGCTTAAATATTTCTTTGAGAAAACCAGCAAGATCTACAATAAAGAGGTACTTAATTTCATCGGGAAGGCGAAGGTTGCAGATGACCATCAATTCATCACATACACCTCGACAAGAAAAATTGGGATCAACATAGGTCCAAATGACTTCGAGTTGTACTTCAAGGACTCAAATGAAGGACCTAGAAGCATCCACCCATCTATAGTAACTAATGGAAGGCATGTGATGCTCAACGAAGAAATAAAGAACGAAGGGATTTGGACAATGAAGAAATACTTGTCCAAAGAGCACAAGCTGCTTGCAAACGTTGTTAAAAAGGTGATCTTATCGAGAGACTTCTCTGAATATTAGATGACTTCTGACCAACAAGAGATTATGTGTGCGATTCTTACCAAACACAAGCTCAACTCGACAAAACTGCTCATGTATCAACTAGCAAAGGCTATGGAAGCAAAATAGCCTCTATTTGGAAGGGTCATCAGCATTATTCTAAAGGAAAAACGGAAGTTTTCTGACAAAGCAGGAAAGCCATAGACTATGGGCAAGCATATTGATGTAAGAAAGATAGGCAAATAGCCTATTGGATTCTCAAAGAAGCTAGCAGCTGTACAGACTGCTGCAAAGATTACTAAACAACCTCTCAAGAAAGCTGAAAAAGCCAAAAAGAGGGTAATCAGCAGCAAGGCACAACCAATCAGAATGAAGCAAATGAAGGAAACCAGAAAAAGACTTGTTTTACAGACCTCAGACGAGGAGACGATATCAGATCACCCCACTGCAAAGCCAACTGAGATGGATGTAGAAGCACAGTCTACATTAGCAGAAGAGAAGACCAGACAAATAATTACAACAACAATTGAGGGCTCATCCTCAAGAACTTTACCACTTAAGAAACCAGAGCTTGCTGCATTCATGATGCTAATATAGCACTAAAGTATCTGAAGACTGGTGCTAATGAAAACCTTCAGAATCTCATATTTGAAGCTCAAAGAAGCTATAAAGAGATCAGGGAAGGACCACAAGCACAGCTCATGCCGGAGCTCAATGCACAGAGATATACAAGAAAGAAGATAGAGGCCATTGAAGCCAAACTTAGAATGATGCAGACTAGACAATCTCACGACACCTCTACTGCAAATACAGTGATAATTAGGTCTCCTGCAAATGAAGCATTCACAATAGCAATCATTCTAATTTCTAGTATTGAAATGGATCTACCTGTGATTGAAGCAGATCATCCCTCAACTATGTCAGAGACTTGGGCTACGACAACAACGACCACAATCACATAATCTCCAGAGAAGAAGAAGATTATAAAAGCTTTGCAGACGGTCCAGGCTATACATGAAAAGGTCAAAAAACACAAAGCCAAGACGGATGAGATGCTTGACAAGGCTCAAAAGGACGAGATAATCCAGAAGTTTATCAAACAGCACAAGCTCCCAATAAAGAGGATAACCAAGGCTGCAAGGCCAAAGCTCATTCCATCAGGACCAACTACAAGATACCAGATAAATCCAAATGGCTCCAGGACAGAAATTGGAGTAGTTGATGACATGACAGAGGAAGAAATCTATCAACTTGTCCGGATTCAGAAAATGGAAGCTAACAAGAAGAAGAGACCCTGTGAACCTTATATGTTACTTAGTGGATTCAAAAGTCAAGGACTCAACACTCAAGACAAGGAGGCACAGACAGACATAACTACAACACATTGAATTTGTGTACACTCCTGGAGTAGAAGTTGAGTTAAAAAGATTGGTAGGCAAATATGTCAGGATGGCAACATTAAAGATCTATGATTATCTCTTGAGGCCAACCATTGGGAGACGATGATGGTGATGATGATTTTCCACATCTAGAAGCTCATGATGATGATATCATTGATCAAGTAGCAGGAGAAGGAATTCATGAGAAGTCGACAGTAGAACCATCTATTGCAGAAGAACCAGCAACAGAGTCACCTACATCCGAGTCCCTAGTAGCAGAGTCACCTATAAGGGATTCCCCAATAGCAGAGCTCTCTTCCCTAGAATAACCAACTGTACTTGAGGAATCAAAAGCGATTGACGCACCATAGATTAAGGATGCAGCAGAGACTACAGTAGAAGAAGTCCATGTATACTACCTGTAGATCACAAACAAAGCAGAATTCACACAAGTTACAACACTTGACCTCACTCTAACTTAGATAGATGAAATCGTCATAATAGAAAACGAATCTATGGAAACAAACCAACTACAAATAGAAGAGCAAACCGCAGGAGACAACGCGCTCAAAGGTATCACTCTTGAGAAAATTAATCAACGCCTCATGAGTGAAGCTCCATTTGGACAGCAAGAGTGATGGTTTATTACTCATCAGATGTTGATTAATTTTTTCAAGAGTAATGCCTTTGTAAGCATTGTCTTCTGTAGTCTGCTTCTCTGTTTATAGTTGGTTTGTTTCCTCAGATTCGTCTATAACTATGACGATTTCATCTCTCTGAGTAGAAGTGATGTCAAGTGTTATGACTTGTGTGAATTCTGTTTTCTTAGTAGTCTGCAGGCAAGCTACAAGGACTTCTTCTGTGGTAGCCTCTACTGCATTCCTACTTGGTAATGCGGTTGGGGATCTCTTTTTTATTGGTGATTCCTCTACTGTTGTTTCCTTCTATACTGTTGTTTTTGATATAGGTGACTCTGGTACAGGGTATTCGGTTGTAGGTTACTCTACTGCTGGGGACTCGGCTGTAGGTGACTCTGGTGCTGGTGACTCTACTGTTGACTCTCCTGCAGCAGATGGTTCTACTGTTGATTGCTCCTGGATCCCTTCTTCAGCTACTTCATCAATGATGTCATCATCATCATGGCCTTTTAGCTAT
Source organism: Drosera capensis (assembly GCA_001925005.1). Taxonomy (NCBI): domain Eukaryota; kingdom Viridiplantae; phylum Streptophyta; class Magnoliopsida; order Caryophyllales; family Droseraceae; genus Drosera; species Drosera capensis. Next base: position 35,423 of record LIEC01006818.1, read on the forward strand.
GGGAATTCATCATCACCATCATCATCTTCTGAGCGTTGTGCTCTGCCGACTGTTGGCCTTGAGAGATAATCATAAATCTCTAAGGTCGTTTCCCTAATATGCTTAGCTACCAGGCTCTTCATTTCAGCCTCCACTTCTTGAGTGTGCACAAATTTGACATGTTGTAGCTATGCCTATCTGTGACTCCTTGTTTTGATTGTTGAGTCCTTGACTTCCAGAACCCCACTGAATAAGATATAAGGTTCAGTTGGTCTCTTCTTCTTGTTAGCTTCCTTTTTTTGAATATGGATAATTTGATGGATTTCTTCCTCCGTCATGCCATCAACTACTCCAATCTCTGTCTTGAAGCCACCTAGGTTTATCCTGTATCTTGTGGTTGGTCCTGTCGGGAGTAGCTTTAGTCTTGCAACCTTGGTTGTATTCTTGAGTGGAAGATTATGTTGTTTGATGAACTTCTGGATTATTTCTTCCTTTTGAGTCTTACCTAGCATCTCATTTGTCTTGGTTCTGTGTTCTTGCACCTTTTCTTGTATGGCTTGGACCATCTATAGAACTTTTATAATCTCTTCCTTTTTTGGAGATTGTGTGACTATGGTTGTTGTTATTATGGCCCAAGCCTCTAACGTAGTGGAGGGACAATCTTCTTCAATTACTGACAGATCCATTCCAGTACTGGAAATTAGAATGATCGCAATTGTGAAGGGTTCAGTTGCATCAGATGTTATTGTCATTGTGTTTACAGTAGAGGTGTCCTGAGATTGCCTAGTCTGCATAATCTGAGTTTGGGATGGCCTCTATCTCCTTTCTTGTATATCCCTGTGCACTGAGCTCTTGTCTCAGTTGAGCTTGTGGTGCTTCCTTGATCTCTTGATATCTTCTTTGAGCTTTCAATATGAGATTTTGAAGGCTTTCATCAACACCAGCCTTCAGATACTTCAGTGCTATATTTGCATCATGAACTGCAGCAAACTTTGGATCGATGGTAGGGTTCTTAAGGATGAGCCCTCAATTGTTTGCCTAGTATGCTCTTCTATAGATACAGACTGTGCTTCCACTTCCATCTCAGTCGGCTCTGCAATAGGGTGATCTGATATTGTTTCTCAGTGTCTCGAAATCGAGAACCACTCTTGTTTGCAACTCAACCTTCTTCGTTGGGCTTCGTTGCTCTTGTGATTTGTCATTTTTGGGAGTGTTGGATCAGATGTTGGCCATTTTACAATGAAATTTGAGAGAATTTCTAAACTATAAGATTGAATTGAAAAAATTTGCGAACTTAGGGTTATACAATTAAGCTTGTAGTAGAGCGCAATAGCAAGAGAGAGAATGAGAGAAAAAAGAGATAGTAAAAATGTTTTTTGATTGAAAAATTTTAGAATTTATACCCCTTGAAGAAATATTATCATTGCCAGTTTTAACTAGCTATTACGCAGATTTAGTCATTGATTTGACCGTTACTTAATTTTAGACAATCAATTTTTAAGATGTTATTTTCTTTCCAAAAATAAAGATGCAGTAGAGCAAGAATAACTCTAGTCTGTATCCTACATGTGTAAAATAAAATAATGGTAGTATACATTATACATATATAGTAGAGCAGTAGAGCATTTTGGTCATTTTTATTGATTCAAATCAATTATACCAAATTCACCTCAGAATTGAATAAATTTGCTCTCATAAAGAGGCTTTGTAAAAATATTTGCAATTTATTTTTCTATATGAACATATTCCAATTTAATATGACCTTTTTGTACATGATCTTTGATAAAGTGATATCTGACATCAATGTGTTTGTTTCTTGCATGAAAAACTGGATTTTATGAAATTGTCGTTGCACACGTGTTGTCACAAAATATTAAAGTTTTAGTGAATATCATATCGTAGTCTGGAAGTTGTGACCTCGTCCATAGTACTTGTGCAGCACGACTTCCTGGAACTATGTATTCTGCTTTTGTAGTAGAAGTTGACATAGTAGTCTGCTTCTTATTGAACCATGAAATCAGTCTTGCATCCAGAAATTGAGACCCATTTGTGCTTTTCTTGTCAACTCTAGAAGCTTCAAAGTTTGTATCTGAATAACCTGTTAGTGTAAAACTTGATTTCCTAGGATAACATACATCCAAATTTGGAGTATCTTTGAGATATCTCAATATTCTCTTTACTACAATCCAATGGGATTCCTTAGGATCAAACTAATGCCTAGCACATATGCAGACTCGGTATTCTATTTCCCAGGGTCTCAAGGTACCTCTTCTTATCTCTAGTTCTGCTATACTGTTCATACTTCAAAGTACTTGGTTGCTTCTGTTCCAAACGATACGAGGGAGAATATGAAAGGCTGATGCCTGCTAGAAGTGATTGAACTTGTTACGGATCTTATGGTGGTGCTATTTTCAGTTGGTTTCCTCCACACATGTTTATTTGGCCTTTTCTTTTTATTTCTGCCGTTTGTTTGATGGTTTATTTATCGAGCGTATGACATTCTAGCTTTACTTTATTTTTTATTTTTAGGCCATTTTTTATTCTTTGCGCTTTATATCTGTCTGGAGTTGGATCACGGAAGATAATTCATTTGGCAGCATGCTTTTTCCATGAATCAGCAAATATTCCAAGATCTTTTCTACTGAGAAGTTTAATAGGAACACTTGCTCTGGTTCTTACAGTTTGACATAAAGATTGATCGTTTTCTTATTAATTTTTAGTTTCTCAGCACACCCATAGTGGCCCTTTTAATAGGAAAAATTATCTGTGCTGCAAAAGACAGCATAGTGGCTACCATAAATATTGTAGATTGACGATTTCATATTGTAAGTTGAAAAATCTATATTATAAGTTGATGAGTGTGTATAATTAACTTTTCAGTGTATTTTATAACTAAAATTTGACTTATATACATTCAATAAATTATAGTATAAATTTCTCAACCTACAGTTTGTAACAGCCATTATTCTGCCTTTTGTAACACCAACAACATGCCATTATAATATATTGATGATCCAATCATCTGTTTTGAAATAGAGATCAGCAACCATGAAGTTTTTGGCACCTTTGTCGAGTTCTTATTTTACTTTTCGATGATTAAAATGGGGATTAATTATTTAAATTCTGGATAGATTTTGTTGCTATGAAGTATGAACTTGAAACTACGGAAACTGAGTGTAAAAGAACCAAATAAAGTGGTATATGTTAAATCTAAAGATAACTTGGAGAAAGTTCACGCCTGCACTTCACGCCTGGCTGTATCATGCTTGGACCAAGTTCACGGCTGCACTTCACGCCTGGCTGCACCATGCCTATGCTTGAAGCTATATATATATATATATATATATAGTAGGATTGGGATTATTTTGGTATGTAAAAACTCAAAAAGCTTGATTTCTTATAATAAAAACAATTTTTACAATCACGGTATTTTACATGGTATTAGAGCGATGTTAACCTTCATCTCGATTTCAAAAACATCAACTTTTCACCTAGCCAGTCACCACGCCCAGATCTATACTCGTGACGGCCAACAATGCGGGACCACCCTATGACCATCACCGGGCCTTTCCATGGCCAGCGCGAGGACACCCCAGCTCATAGGTTTCTCGTCGAGGAGAACCGACGACGGTGATGGTTTATTATTGGTATTGTTGTTTGCGTGTGCGGCTGGTGAAGAGCTCAACCTAGTTTTCTAGTGTTGGCCGAGCTTCTAATCACTGCCCAAACACATTGGCTAGGTCCAGCAGCAACACAAACCCATGTCCAATAGCCCAGTTGAGGTATCGGCCCAGTCAACCCACTCAGCAACGCCAGCCCAGTCAGCTAGCAGCAATACCGGCCCAATCAGCCCAGTCCAGTAGCCCAACAGCAGCCCAGTCCAGCAACCATCATCCCTAGCCGAGGACACCTAAGTTACAGCCAGAGACTATCTGGAGCTTCTCTCCAAAATCACCGCCAAGCCAAGTCCGTCCCCCACTCGTCGGGTTCATTGTCGCTCCAATAAACCATGTAAGAGGACAACAAAGGGATCGTCGATGCCTCTTTTTCGTTGTTCCTTCATCACTCCGATAATCCAGGCATCGTCTTGATTGCACAACTGCTCACTGAGATCAATTATCCTGCATGGAGTTAGGCATGCTCACTGTGCTCTCAGCCAAGAACAAACTCCAGTTCATCATCGGGTCCGTCATCAAACCCGACCCGACTTCGTCCCAATATTCGCTCTGGGACAGATGCAATAGCATGGTACAGTCTTGGATCTGGATTTCGATTTCGAAAGAGTTGACCAATAGCCTGGTTTATTTCACGTCCGCCAAGGAAGTCTGGGAAGACCTGAAGGAGCGATAAGCGTCGAGTAATTCGGTGCAAATTTTCCACCCCAAACAGTCGATCGTCGAATTCTCTCAGGCCAATCTCACCATTACTCGTTATTATACCCACCTGAAAGGATTTTGGGACGAATTGGAATCCCTCATGCCGATACCAATGTGCACATATGGCATGTGCAAATGCGGTGTTCCGCAGACATCCGTCGTAAATCAACAATAAGAACGCAGTTTCCAATTTCTCATGGGTTAGAACAACGTCTACTCGACCATCCGGTGCCAAATTCTACCATGGATCCGATGTCGCAGCTTGGGAAGATCAATTCCCTCGTTCTACAGGAGGAGAAGTAGGAAATCACGCGCAAGGTGGCGACTCAGTTGCCGGAATCGGACGGCGTTGGCGGCCAATACTAGCGACAACCGAAATGTCTCCGGCAGATGTGGTAACTCCGATCAACGTAGCAGAGGCAAGGGTCGTGGCAACGGTCGCCGAGTACGATCAAAGTGCATTTTTTGCGGAATGAAGGGTCATGTGTAAGAAAAGTGTTACAAATTACATGGGTACCCAGAAAAAAGCAAAGGCAAGGCCATGGCCACGGCTCACACTGTCATGAAGGACCATGGCGGCCCAGGTAGAGGTTTTCCCTTCATAACTGAGCAGTACAACCAGCTATTGGTACTCATCAACCCTACTGTTGCCCATTCGGCCTAGTCAGCCCACTTTGCCGATATGGCTAAAAATTGTAATCGTTGTATTATAGACAATGGTGTATTGGATCATATGAGAATGTTTGATTGGAATCTAAGATCCAAAATCATACGAATCAACCAATTGGTATGCCAAATGGGTCGGTTGCACCTGCTTCACATATGGGCCAAATTTATTTGGGGCCAGATTTAGAATTTAATAAATCCTTCTGTGTTCCTTCTTTTCCACATAATTTTATAACTGTGAGTAAGCTGACAAAAAACAATTGCGCTGTAATTTTCTTCCAAATTTTGTGTATTTCAGAACTTGTCCACAAAGAATATGATTGGGATGGATGAGGAAAGAGATGCACTGTACTCCTTCAACGAGCGTAGAAAATCAGCTTGTTGCTCCAGCCGCCACCAAAAATTATCATTACATTTATGGCATCAACGTTTAGGTCATCAACCTGAGAGTCGCCTGATAAGTATTTTAAAAGGTATTAACATTCCTTTTAGAGATAATAATTTATGTTGCTCAGTTTGTCCTTTAGCCAAACTTGTTAGGAAACCCATTCCAATTAGAACCAATGAAAGTGTTTCTTCTTTTGATTTGATTCATTGTGATATTTGAAGAGGATATTCTACCCCGTCTCATAGCGGGGCAAGATATTTCTTTACTATCGTGGATGATCATAGTAAATGCATCTGGATCTATTTAATGAAATCCAAATGTGAAACACAATCCTATTTGAAAGCCTTTTATGCCATAGAAAAGACCCAATTTTCTTCCAAAATAAAAAAAAATCAGATCAGATAATGCACCCGAGCTGTTATCCATTGAAATCCAATCTTTTTTTCAGCACAAATGGTATTCTTCATGAAACCACCTGCGTTAACACTCCATAACAAAACGGGATAGTTGAGTACAAACACAGACATTTATTAAAGGTAGCTCGCTTTCTTCGATTCCAATCAAGTCTACCAAAGATATTTTGGGTAGAGTGCATCCTCACTACTACCTACCTCATTAATCGTTTGCCTACCAAAATCCTCAATAATAAATCAACTTTGGACATCACGTCAGCACAAACGGATACAGCCAAAATTCAGTCCATTCCACCGCCAGCCGAAACCGATGCCCTGGTCCAATTGAGACGTTCCACTCGGCCCAAAAATACCCCTGGATACCTTGCTGATTTTCAATGCTCCTTGGTGTGTCCATCTCCGAGTCACCTGCTCTCTGCATCTCCGACAGGTATTAAATATCCTACACAAAATTATTTAGCTTATCACATATTTTGAGGGAGCCATAGGACTTTTCTCAACACCATCACTTCGGCAGCCGAACCCTCCAGCTTCTCTGCCGCCGTCCAATATCCAAAATGGCGAGCCGTCATGCAAGCCGAAATCCAAACCCTTGAAGAAAATAACACATGGCCCGTTACGCCCTTGTCACCACACAAACAGGCCATCGGCTGAAAATGGGTCTACAAAATCAAGTATCAGACCGACGACAGCATTGAACGGTATAAGGCACGGCTGGTAGCAAGGATTTTACACGGAAAAAAGGCATTGATTACCAAGAGACTTTTGCTGCAGTCGTCAAGCTCATCTCCGTGCGCTGTCTACCTGCCCTAACCGCCACCAAGGGCCCGGTCCTCCACCAAATGGACATTAACAATGCTTTTTTTTTTTTGCAGGGTGATCTCGACGAGGAGGTATATATGCACCTGCCCCCGGACTATGTACACCAAGGGCCGAATCATGCGGGACCGATCTGTCGGCTAAACAAATCCCTCTACGGCCTGAGACAGGCCTCGCGAAATTGGTAAGCAAAGTTTTCCAATGGTCTCCAATCTTTTGAGTTTCGTGAGTTTGCCAATGACCACTCTTTGTTCGTTATTACATCGGGTTTATATATTACCCTGGTAATAATCTATGCCGATGATATGATCATTACGGGTAGTGATCCGGCTCATATTGAGCAGGTCAAGGTCTTCATTCGCTCCAAATTCGGGATTAAAGATCTGGGTAAGCTGAAATATTTCTTAGGGATCGAAGTTGCACGCTCACGTACGGGTATTTTCTTATCTCAATAGAAGTACACCCTGAACATTTTGAAGGAGGCCAGCCACCCTAGGACCAAGCCAGTCGATTTTCCTATGGAATAAAACTTGAAGTTCAACGCCACTGAAGGCCCGTCACTTAAGAACCCTGGCATATATCGGTGCCTGATTGGGTGCTTGATCTATCTGACTATTACCAGGCCTAAAATAACCTTTGTGGTTAACACTCTCGGTCAGTTCATGCACTCACCTCATTAGCCGCACATGGATGCCACACTTCGGATTCTCCGATAACTTAAGTCTGCATCTCGCAAAGGTTTTTTTTACGTGCTGACAATACACTTCAGCTTAGTGCCTTCTGTGATTCAGATTGGGCATCCTGCCCCACTATCCGTAGGTCAGTTACAGGTTATTACATGTTTTTGGGAGACAGTTCTATCTTCTGGCGCACCAAGAAACAGGACATTGTTTCACGCTCTTCTGCTGAAGTCGAGTATCGGGGCGTGGCGGTGGCTACATGCGAACTTGTTTGGCTACGAGCTCTATTAGCTGACATGGGCGTTGCCCATCCACAGCCCATGATTCTTCACTGTGAAAATCAATTTTTCATCCACATTGCTGCTAACCCTGTGTTTCACGAGCGCACCAAACACATTGAGATTGACTATCATGTTTTCGTGAACATTCGAACCAGGCATATTCAAACCAATGATCAACGGGCTGATATTTTTACCAAGGTTTTGGGTCGAGCCCAATTTTTTTATATGTCGGGTAAGTTGCGAGGTGTGTTAAATCTAAAGATAACTTGGAGCAAGTTCACGCCTGCACTTCAAGCTGCGGCACGCTTGGAGCAAGTTCACGCCTAGCTGCATCAAGCTTGGAGCAAGTTCACTCCTGCACTTCACGCTGCACTTAACGCCTGGCTGCGCCACGCCAATTCCTGAAGCTGTACATATAGAGTAGGATTTGGATTATTTCGGTATGTAAAAAAATTTAAAAACCTTGATTTCTTCAATAACAAAAACTGTTTTTACAATCACGATATTTTATTGAAAACTGTAATTTGTGGCTTAAGACAATGGATTGAATAAAGGGATACTTGGTATGTACAATACAGTAATCTCTGGAATTCTTGTTTACATGTTTGTTTTTTTTTTTTTTTTTTTTTTTTTTGAACTACCTCAAACAATGAGAGCTTCCCTTTCTTTATATGCTAAACATAAACATAAACATAAACTAATCAAAGATAAACATTAGCAAAGTGTGACTTTTGTTTTCAGCTGCAGTTTGGTGTTTCCAGTTGGAGTTTTGCTGTTTCCAGTTGTAGTTTTGTTGTTTCCAACTGCAGTTTTCCAGCTTGTTTCCAGCTTGCAGTTTTTCAGCTTATAGTTTTCCAGTTGCAGCTTTCCAATGGATGAAGATATGAATTTTAGTCAACATTTACCGTGTATGTTCTTTTCCTTTTTCTATTTTTGGTGTCTCTATCTAACTATAATAATTATTGAGTCCACCTTTTGTCCAACCTTCTCTTTTCTTTGTTTGCCAATTCTGCCAACAGGATTTTATTATTAAATCTATATGCAATGAGACATGAAAGTAATGTTGCTTCTTGCAGAAATAATGAAGGGAAGAAGATCTTATTTTAGCCAAGGCAACGTCAAGTGAGCATCATGACTGTTTCATATGCTTTAAAATAATTTGGTGCGTCATAACTCTACCTATGTAATGAACTCATACTCTACATTCAGATGGTTGCCAAGATTTAGTTCCTCCATTTTCAGGTAGAATGGGTCTATACATCGAAGGATCTGTGTCTCCTCCTCTATCTGATGTTAATATCAGGATCATTGCCATGGGAGACAGTGGTAACGCTCCTCTAAAGAAAGGTGAAGTGGCACTTGAAACTACAACTATGGCTGATGGTGCATTCATTGGGGGACCTTTGTATGATGACATAAGTTATACCGTTGAGGCCTCTCTGGTATGGGCCCTTCTCTATATGTCAAGACAACAAAAAAGTTCTAGAAATGTATTTACTATTTTTCTTTTGATTTTTGGGTGACTTTTGAATGATGTATGATATGCAGATAATTAACACTGCTTAGTTGTTAAACCTGAACCTTGCTTGTTTTGTGTATGAAGAATTCGGCCCAGTAGTGTTGATTATTTTTCCTGCCGCTGTTTCATATTTTTGTTAGGAACTTTGTTCTAAAAGAAGTTGTAGGGATAAAAAGCAGAAGTAATGCAGAAAATGCATGTTTAGAGGATAAATTTTACTGTTTCTCTGATTTGTTTGCAACCTGGCTACCATTTAAAAGCCATTGGACCGTATTCATTTTTCTGTCAGAAGCTTGGTCAAATTTCAGTTCGGATTTTCTGTAAAGAGGAGGTGGGTGAACCTTTTCCTTTTGTTTTATTGTCATTGAGTGGCGAAGATGGTTACCAGAACAATACAATAGCCAAGGCTGGGGGAAGTTTCAGTTTCGATGACTTAATACCAGGAACTTTCTATCTCCGACCTTTGCTGGAGGTACACTTCTTGAAAGGCAGCTGTCAGAATCTTTTCTTTATAGAGTAGATGGCTTTATGGTGAATATGTCACACCCAAATTATTGGCTTCTGCTTCTTTGTTGTGAAATATGAAGCCTTGTAATGTGTCAAGTTCTGTAGGATGTGTTAAAAGATATAAATAATATAATGAGTCTATTATCATCGGCTAGAACTTTTGATCAAATTGGTTTCATGACATTGTATTAGAATAGTTGTGATTGTGACAGTGAGATCATGAGTTCAAATTCTGCAACTCCCAATTGATGTTGTGTTTGTGTGACACTTGGTTTGTGTTGGGTCAGTGCATTGTCCACGCGAAACCCAAATGAGCTTTCACCTGAGGGAGAGTGTTGAGATACAAATAATATAATAGGTCTACTCTCATCAGTTCAAACTTTTGATAGAGTTGGTTCCACGATATGATGCGGGATTATTCAAGCTAAAGCTTAAAGCATATTGATCTTACATCCAAATTTGCTTGAATTACATAGATGCTATATCAAACTCCAATAATCACTTGTCAGAAACATCACAGTGAGTCAGAGCTAAATTCCTATCAAATATTATTCTCTTATTCACAAATTAAATGAAACAGTTTGACTTGTATGAAGTCTATGTGTTCATTTTAGTAGGAAAAACCACTAACTTTTGGATGTTATTGTGTATACACTAACATCCAAATGTGACAGTTGGAAAAAAAGTCAGTGAATACACTGCGGCAATTTGATATTTTTTTATGTTAAAACATTGTCAAAAAATGTATGTTTCATAGTGTGGCTTGAATAGGAAATATGGAACGGTGGGAGTACTTATGATGCTGTGTCAAAGACCCCCATAAATCAAGAGGCTGTTCTGGTGGAGATCTGAACCAATGAATGAGAAATATTGGATTATTTGATCGACGGACTAAACTCATCCTCTAGATTTTAAATATTCAATGACAACTTGATGTCAACCCTCTAATTTGATTTGTCTCAAATGCCAGCCTGCTCTCTCAATTACTAGCGGTAATTTATTCATTGTAGGAGTATGCATTCTCTCTTGCTGCACAGGCAATTGAATTGGGTTCTGGCGAGTCCAAAGAAATTGTCTTTGAAGCTACCCGTGTTGCTTATAGGTTTGTCCAATTCTTGTACCCTTATGCTAATATTGTTTTCTTCCTGTCACTGAAATGGTTAGAATGGGTGGGAGTGAATATGGCATTGCAGAATCCTATCAAAGCAAGTTGTTATTGTCTAAAACATCAGGTCTGGTCTAACTGTAGTCGGAGTGTGTTTCCCTGTTTTGGTAATTAACATCTACTTGAGATCTGACAATGATTGTTCCTGGCAGTGCAATGGGTGTCGTCACTTTGCTCACGGGAGAACCAATAGTGGGCATATCTATTGAAGCTCGATCGGTATCAAAAGGCTATTATGAAGAAACATTGACTGATTCATCGGGATCATATCGTATACGAGGTCTTCTCCCAGACACTAAGCATATAATCAAAGTTGTGAATAGGGATGAAGTGGGTGGTGCCACATCTAGGATTGAGAGAGCATCTCCAGAGTCAGTTTCTGTTAAGGTAAATCAATCAGTAATCGTGTTTTTTTTTTTTTTTTTGGCATCTCTGTAGCAGAACTTAGCTTTCATAGTAGTAGTCCAACGCGTTGGTTTGCGGTTAGCATCAGGAGTAAGAAGGTCAAGTTCTTTGCTGCATTTCTGCATTTACTCTTTTTTCT
>LIEC01006820.1:0-11330 GCA_001925005.1 Drosera capensis
TCTTACTAAATCATTCAAGTATATCATGGTTTCCTACAGGTGGTCAAAGATTGCCCGAAGATTGCCAGGAAGAACTGATAACGAAATAAAGAACTATTGGAGAACACACATGAGAAAAAAAGCACAAGAGCAAAAGAGAGCTGTGTCTCCATCTTCCTCCTCATCAAACTGTTGTTCATCATCATCAAGCAACCTGCCATGTTATTCAAAGGCCGAACAAAAGAATACAGAAAGAAAGTTCTATGAAAGAGGGGGTATTGAAAGACTAGTAACAGAAGGCCCGAAAATCCAACCAAATGAAATCGTGTACTCCATGGATGACATATGGAGAGACATCACTTCGTCTTCAGATGAACCTATAAAGACAGCCAAAGAAGAGGAAACAGTGTGCTCTATGGATGAAATATGGGAAGGTATCACTTCGTTTGCAGATGAATCTATAGAAACTGTTCATGATGATGTCTACTGTGAAGCAGCTCACTTCTCTTCTCACTCAATAGCTTCTCCTTTCTGGGATTTTTGTCCAGACAATCCGTGGAAAGTTGATGAAGAGGCTAAGATACTTCTATCTAGTGATGATGAGTTTCTCTTCCCACTTATGAACCCAAAATATGGGTCTCTGAATGGCTGGGTTTCAAAACAACCGTTCAATTAGTATGAGTAAGATCAGTAGTGGCATATGGAAGAAGCTCTATTATGTATAATATCAGCTTTCCAGCCCATTCAACTTTCAGCCGTAGTCTCCTACTCTAAAGTTGTACCACAAATAGAGTATGTTGGAATGAATGTGTTTAAGTTCTCCTACTAATGAAACAGGGTTTTTTTAAATGACAATCCAAAAAAAACATATTGAGTGGCGTGGATTGTAAGGAAGATACCGCCCGTAACCACTTTGTGATGGATACTGACTGGTGTCTACCATCCCCACTTACTTCTTGGTCTAGTTTTGAACTATACATCCCACTTTCTACTGACGTAGAAAGAAAGTAAGAACAGAACAAATAAAAACAAAATAGGATACTGATAGCCGGCCTTCATACAAAGATAAGTCACCTGCGATTCTGTGAAGAATGTTTCCGTTAACGAGCATGACAAATTAGTTCAAAGAGAAGACCAAAGAAGGAAGAGCGATGTCACATGGGAAATTAACACAGAAAAGCAGCAATTGAAAATTTGTGCTAAAGATGGTACTGGTGGATATGCAGAGGAAACATGGAGAACAGCTATGAAGCAACTGGTGGTACATGGGAGAATGGAGTTAAAACATTCTCATCAACCCTATTTTGCTGTTTTAGATCTCTATGCAGAGTGACATTTTCTAAAGAACTGCACTTAAAACAGAAAAAGATTTTAGTGTCTTGGAGGTCCAAAACAAATAAACAAAACCGAGAGAGTCCAGGTGTTAAACATGATGATACAAATAAACAAGAAAACAGATAGAAAATGATACACCTAAATTTTGAAAATCCCTAATCACAAAAGAGAACAGGCAGGAAAATTAAGTCCAGGATTACACAGTTTTCCTGACAGCTTAAACACATGCCTTCAGGACAGTTACTAGTATATGCTACCTGTATCCTTTGGAAAAGCCTGATTATAGATGTGCTTCCTCTATACTTTGGTAGAGCTTGACCCCAGTTGGGCTTCCCCCTATCCTCTGGTATTCATACCATTAACGAAAATGAAACATTGCTATACTTACAAATGATTATAAGTAGAATTTTGTAACTGAATCGGTAGGTAGAATTTGAATTTAAGCACCATTTACAAAGGCCAAGTAATACTAATCTACTGTGATGAGGAACTCGTCAATAAACAATAGTTCTCCCCTCTCCTTCAGGTACAAACTCTTTAGGAGATCAGGTTGGAGATGTATTTTTTCCCGAAAGGTTTCAAAATAGAAACTCTTTAGGATTACAGGTAGGAGATATTTTCTTATCCTACACAAACACAACGCAAAACTGTGTTAATCGGCTGTGACGTATGATCCTCTAGCATACTCCACACTTTTTAAAGGTCAACCATTACAAGACTATATTGTACAAAGCAGATCTATTATTACTAAAGATGCAAGTACAAAACTCATACTTCACCTTCCAACTAGAACCAACCGTAGCCCATGGATGAAAACACATCATGCATAGATAATCTTCATTGACTTTCCACCATGATGAAACATTCAGCAGAAGAGCTGTACCAATGAAAAAAAGTTCATTAGATTGGAGAGCAGAAAAGAGGTTTTGTTCTATATTGAGCTATACCAATGAAAAAAAGTTCATTAGATTGGAGAGCAGAAAAGGGGTTTTGTTCTATATTGACAAGTTGCAAACATGATAGAGGGAACCCCAGATCACTTACCACCAGAGAGGGATGTATATAATATATAATGTAGGCTATTACACAAGCACACATACAACGCATACGGTATCAGACAATGTATAGTGAAAGATTATTGCTGCTCATGCTAAGATGGGGTGTGCCTTGATTATATTTGAGCACCGCCTGCATCGAGAGCACTTCTTGCACCTGACTGGTCCATGACATCTTCTACCGTGATGACTTGCGGGATCTATCCTCCTTGAGCATCATATTCATAGCATGACAAAACAAATAGCAGTCACCATTAAAACTTCAATAGTTTATCCTATTAATATTATTATCTTCACAATGTGTAGCTTAGAAAGAGTTAAATCAAGACTAACACAATATCAAGACAACAGAAACACAAATAACCATGTACGAGTACGATTTGAAGTTTTACAGCTCTAGAAGAGGATAAAAGGTCAGTTAGCCACCTCATCATGTATGAGTATTAGAAAGCTGTACTTTGTTTAAAAAAAAAATGAAGCACAAAACCATCTCCCTATTCCATAACCAGAGAAAAATTTATGAAAAGCTAAGGCCAAAGTCAAACGCTAGTGTTTGAGTGAGAGATTCAAATGCTCCACACTGAATAATACTAGTGTCTCCAATTTGACTCCACTCGCCTGTTCAATATTAGATCAACTACCAGTTAAAACAGTGACATAGCAAAAGTTTCAGGTTTGGAGGTGGCGGGAGATGAGTCATAGGTACGCTCACTTGAGGGTTTAAGGATTCAGACAGGAGCACCATTTAACTGTTGCATTTTGTTTCAGGGGTTGAAAAGAACAGGTAAAAGCTGCAGGCTCCAATGGGTTAATTACCTACACCCAGGTCTCAAACGAGGGAAGCTGACCCCACATGAAGAGAAACTAGTCCTAGAGCTCCATTCTCAATTTGGAAACAGGTTTGAAAATTTGCTAGTCTAGTGCTCTTACTTAATTTTACCTTGTTTTCCTTTCTCGATCATTGATCTGCTCTTCCTAAATCACATACTATAATATTCTTTTAATATATCATGGTTCTGTACAGGTGGTCAAAGATAGCTGGAAGCTTGCCAGGAAGAACTGATAACGACAGAACTATTGGAGAACACATATGAGGAAAAAAACACAAGAGCAGAAGAGAGCTGTGTCTCCATCTATCTTCCTCATCATCCAACTGTTGTTCATCATCATCCAGCAACCTGCCATGTTATTCACAGGCCGATCAAAAGACTGCAGAAAGAAAGTTGTATGAAACTTTTTCTTCTTTTTCTTTTTTTTGTGTATGTGTGTGGGTGGGGGGGTTGGTATTGGAAGACAAGTGACGGAAAGAAAGAAAGTCAAACCAAATGATTTATTAAAAAAATGAACGTCAAACCAAATGATTTATCCAAAAAAAAAAAAAAAAAGTCCAACCAAATGAAACCGTGTGCTCCATTCCATGGATGACTTATGGAGAGACACTTCATCCTCAGATGATCCTATAAAGACAACAGCCAAAGAATAGGAAACAATGTGCTCTATGGATGAAATATGGGAAGGCATAACTTCGTTTGCTGATGATTCAATAGAACCTGTTCAATGATGATGTCTACTGTGAAGGAGCTCACTACTCTTCTCACTCAATAGCTTCTCCTTTCTGGATTTTAGTCTAGACTTCCCATGGAAAATGGATTAAGAGCTAAGATCCTTCTATCTAGTGACGATGAGTTTCTCTTCCCACTTATGAACACAAAATACGGTCTCCGAATGGCTGGTGTGCTTCAATTAGTATCAGTAAAATCAGTAGCGGCATATGGAAGGAGCTCTAATCTGTATAATATCAGCTTTCCAGCAGGCGATTCAAATGCTAGCGGTTCAGCCATAGTCTCCAAGTCCAAGTTGTATCCCACATATAGTAAAAGATGGAATGAATATGTTCAAGTTCTCCTATCGATGAAACAAGGATTTTCAAAATGAAAAAAATATTGAGTGAATTGTTAGGAAAATACCACCGTTAATCACATCGTGATGGATACTTACTGTGGCATCTCTACCATCCCACTTGCTTGTCGATCTAGATTTGAAGCATATATTCAATTCACTTATTCAAACTCTGCAACCTGAGTATCCATGAAAGTGAAAAAAAGTAAGAACACGGACACAAAGTAAGACACATAATTACTTAGCCGTTGAGGTCCGGCAAGATTTTCAAGTTTGATAGCTGACCTTCATACAAAGATAAGATCAACTGCAAAGAATGTTTCCGTTAGACACTTTAATACTACAAGGAGACAAAAGAAGGAAGACCGATATCAAATGGCAATGAAATCACAATCACACAGAAGCAACAATTAAGATTTTGTGCTTAAGATCCAATGATATACAACATGGAGAATAGCTATGACGCACTGGTGGCACATCGGATAATTGAATGAAACACTCACCAACCCTATTTTTGTTGTTGTTTTAGATATCCATGTAGAGTAAAATTTTCTAAAGACTTACTTAAAACAGAAAATGATTTTTGGTGTCTTAGAGGTCCAAAACAAACAAACAAAACCGAAAAAATCCAGGTGTTAGACATGATGAAACACAAATAAGCATGAAAACAGAAAGAAAATGATACACCTATATTGTGAAAATCCCTTAGCACAAAGGAGTTCCTCTGGAGTCTAGAAATACTTACTTTTCCTGATGCCTCTTCTATCCTCTGGAGTAGCGTATAATGGTTGTGCTTCCTCTATGCTCTGGTATAACGTGATCATACTTGGGCTCCCCCCTCCTATCCTGTCTTGGTAAATTTAACGAAAGTGAAACATTGTTATGCTTAATACATATGATTTCATAACAATTTTGTGACTGAACCAGTAAGTAGAATTTGAATTTAAAAATTAAACACCATTTACAAAGGCCACGTACTTCTATGATGAGGAACTAGTCAATTAACAATTGTTCTCCCCTCTCCCCTTCTGGTAAGAACTCTTTAGGAAAGCAGGGAATATATACTTTCTAGTTACTACAAAAGGTTTCAATATAGAAACTCTTTAGGAAAACAGGTAAGAGATATTTTCTCATCCTCCAGAAACATAAAATCGGGCTTTGTCGTATGATTCTTCAACATGCTTTTATAAAGATACACCTTTAAACAGGTCAACCATTACAAGAAATTATACAAAGCAGATCTATTATTACTAAAGATGTGAGTAAGAAACTCATACTTCACCTTCCAACTAGAACCGTAGCCCATGGATGAAAGCTCATCCTGCATAAATAATCTTCATTGACTTTCCACCACGATGAAACATTCAGCAGAAGAGCTGCACCAAGGAAAAACAGTTCATTAGATGAGAGAACAGAAAAGGGGTTTTGTTCTATATTGACAAGTTGCAAACATGATTGCAGAAGGTAACCCAGAACACATACCACATGGATATATATATAATACATTATGTAAACTATTACACAAGCACACATACAAGACAATGTACAGTAAAAGATTATTGGCCGCTCCTGAGTTCTACTCTTCAATGCATACTCCCTCTACAGGACAAGGTATCCATCAGACAACTGAGCCACTCATGCTATATATGTAAGTTGGGGCTTTGCCTTGATTATGTTTGAGCACACCTGCATCAAGAGCACTTTTTGCACCTAACTGGTTGATGATATTCCACCGTGATGACTTGCTGGTTCCCACTCTTTTGGCCTTACGAATAGCAGTCGCAATGAAAACTTCAGCAGTTTATCCTAGTACTATTTTAACTTCACAGAGTGTAGCTTAGACCTAGTAGAACACTATAAATAAAGACCAACTCAATGAAGAAAATTTAAAAACAGAAATAACCACGTATAGGTATGATTCAAAATGCTACAATACTAGAAGAGAATATGACGCTACTACTTGATGCAGAGCTATCCACCCATAATTCATGACTATTAGAAAGCTGTACAAAGTGTCCTAAGCGAGAAACCATCTTCCTATTCCTTGACTAAGAGATATAAATACCAGCCCCATCCAATAATTCATGAAAAGCCAATGCCAAAGTCAAGGGTTTGCCCGCTCTCGTGCTCCCGGGTTTGAGTGAGAGATTGAAATTCTCCACACGGGAATAATGCCAGTGAACTTCACCAATTTGACTCCACTCACCTGCTCAACATTAGATCAAATACCATTTAAAACAGTGGCAACATCGTTTGGAAAAATTAAATTTTCTCATTTTACATCTAGATGGGGGCTTTTGTGCCGACATGTAACAATTGATGACTTAAAATCATGATATATCAAAATGAAACTCATGGCATAAAAGGTTTAGAGGAACCAATGTCACCATGAATCCACCGGAATGATCTGGGCTTTCATCATCGTTGCTAAGATTGGGAAACACATAGTAAAAACAGAGCATTTTTTTTCTCATTTTACATCGAGATCTAACAAAATTTGAAGTGAACTCAGGGGACTTATGTGCCAACGTATACCAATTGATTAACTTAAAATCATGATATATCAAAATGAACATTGGATAAAACATAGGAAAAGGGGTTAAGAGTCACCAATGTCACCGCAAACGGAATGATCTGGGCTTCCATCATTGCAACTCGCGTTGCTAAGATTGGGAGATCTTCAACTTTCTGTCAATTGGCATGAGGTCCGTTATCAATTTCCACTACTGTGATTCCGAAAGTACCTGCGAAACAGAAACGAAATTAGTAGAGAACGCAGGGTGAAGAGAACAAGGAATTGCCATGAGGTTCACGCTTCAACTCTTCGACCCCCACCGCAAATTAGGGTTTCACCCCAAGTCGCCAAGTCGGGTTCAATCTGCCACTCCAATCCGCGATTCCCATCGCAGCAGGAAAGTTACTCCCCTGGTGGAAGCGATCGTCAGATTCGCTTACGGCTATGGGGAATCACACCCTGGCCGTCGACACGATCTCAAATCTAGGGTTTCACCCTTCAGATCTGTGCTTTTTCATATCACTCCACGGCGGTGGGGCGTCAAGGTGGGTTTGTCTCGGCCTTGATGGACCCCTCTGATCTCAGATCTGGACGACCTTTGATCACATCAAGGTTGTTGTTTCACCACCATCAGCCCCTACTGCAAGAAGATACGGGAAGAAGCATATCAGAATTGGGGAATCACCCCCGGCCCTCAGTGCAGCGATCTCAGATCTAGGGTTTCACCCATCAGATCTGTGCCTTTTCATCTCTCTCCACAGCAGCAGCGGCGTCAAGGTGGGTATGTTTCGGCCTTGATGGACCCCTCTGATCTCAGATCTTGACGATCTTCGATCACATCAAGGTTGCAGTTTCCTCCACCATCGGCCACTATGGCAAGGAGGTAGAAGATGAAAAAGCAGATCGGATTTGGGGAATCGCCCCCTTGGCTGCAGCGATCTGAGATCCGAAACACGAGATTTAGGGTTTCACCCCTGGTAGCCGGAGGATCGAACCCGGACACGATTCTCACCCCCGTTGGCTAGGGTTTCATCCCTAGTCGCGGGGAGACGAAGATCGTAAGACTCGACTCGAGTTCAACCATCACTTCGATGGTTTCACCCCTATAGTCGAATTGGGAGAGGAAGATGAAGATCTTGAACTGGATTTGAGAGAGTCGGTGTTGGGATTCGCGTATCAAGGAGAAGGTGGGGATCTGGTGAGGGAGCATTTGTGGAGGAGAGAGGGGCAGTCGACAGAGTAACGGCTAGTTTGATACACTCTGTCAGTTGCATCCGAATCTCCGTTTCGTTTTGTAATAAATTAATTTATAAAAATAAAAAATATTATATTAACATAATAATCTTATAGAATTTCGCTTTCTTATATTATAATTTTTATAATTTAATATATATTTTTAAATTTTTTATCATATTATCATTTTTTTTACATAATCTTTATTTTTGTATAATCCATTACAAGTGTTCTGAGTGCAACGTAGTCTTTCTCTTTCATGATGATTTGCACATGTGATGATTTTGTTCATATACTAAACAAGGTAACAGCTAGTTAAATTCATTCAAAGTAAGAAGACGCGTTTTTTCATGCATTTTTTCATGCTTACTTATGACGTAATTATTGTAATAGATGTTTTTTAGTTGAAGAGGATCATGTGCTATGTTAACCCATCTGATCATGTGTTATATACTCCCTCCGTCTATAAAAAACAAAACGTTAACTTACGTCAACGATAAAATTATTCAAGTTACAAATCGTCAGCAGAACGATTAAATATCGTTTTGTACAAAATTCTGGTGAAACATTAATGATAATTTGAGTTATGTTACTTCAATCCTGAACCAATGACGTAATTTTTTTATGTCGTTATGACGAGTAATGAAACTTCTCAAAATACTTGTTGAATAATACAGTAATGATACATCGTTATATTTTGTATGGGATGAAGAAAATATATTTTAAACGAGTAATATTCAAATTATTCAAATTTTCGAACATGCTTTTTATATATCTTGGTTAATCAAATTATAAAAATATCTGGACTGTACGTAGTTATATCTTATTAGACGTACTTCATAAGGTGAGATTTAAAATGTCTTGGTTGCAGGTAATATGTTACTAAATTTATCGTATAATACTTACTAAATGTAGTTTACTAAATGACTTTTTCCATAAGATAAACTTACTTTTATGCTGAAAATGACATTTTGATGGAATCTTCTCAGTGCATGTAATAACATGCATGACTTATGCAGTGAAAACTAGTAATAGTGGACAAAGGATAAGACGTGGAAAGATATCAAATCATATGTGTAAGATAGTTTCCTTTTATCTTGCATTGTATGTAGTAGGAAATTTGGAAATAAAAGGTTTGATCAAAGTAAACCCTATTCTTTCCCTTTTGTTTCATGTTCGTTTTTATTTTGAAGGTCACAAAGAAATTGTCACCGTCTATTTATTGTCTTTATAATGACAGATCTAAATAGGAGTATTGAACGGTATGAATTTCGAATATAAATAACTAAAAATTCCAACCGATCTCCTTTTTTTTCTATACAAAGTCTACCATTTTGCATGCTTCTCGTCTTCTCCATCTCATAGCTTGATCAACAACATTTTGAATGGATCATGGATAAGTTGAGCTCTCTATGGACTTATCAAGAGGTATCTCGTTTATCCATTTTTTGTCATAAAAATTCATCGAAGCTTGGAGATCGATTACATTTTCTGGTTTAGTTGGTTCTTGAGGATTTGTATTGCGTTGTATTTTATCATAAGATCAAATATATGATCATGAATACAATATGTATGTTCGATATGCAACCTCCACAACATATTGCTACCGAGAGCAATATTTTCTCGTGATATTGAAAGACCGGAAAGGGAGACAGAAGAGAACGTGCATATCCTATAGTATCCCATGCTTGATTTGACGAAGGAAGAACACGGTCAAGATCTTCATGGCTGCCACACAGGGATTCATATGCTTTCCTTTTAAAAACAATATCGTTTTCTCTCCTTACTGTCTTTACTTTCCCAGTTTTATCACCTCAAGCACGAAAATTTGAATACTTGTTTCGTTTTAACGACAGACCAACAAAGAACTGAAGCAGAAACTGCTGTGTATGGCAAATGAACTCAAATCAGCAAAAATACAGGCGAATCAAAACACAGAGGACGCAAAGTTATTGCTCATTCTACTTCAGCTCACTTGCAAAGGAGCGGGACGAAGCAAGATATCAGCTCCAGAAGTTGATGTTGGCGATCAACAGCAAAATCATTCCACCACCACCAGTCACCCAATTTGATCACGATTTCTTCTGCAAAACCTCCTACACTCGGCAGCATGGTCTATCTGCAGATCTGTTGAATCAAGTAAAGGTAAATTCAAGCATCACCGAGTCCAGCAGTACCCTCTCAGAGACACAAAGATTCTCATCCCCTATCGACGACTCCGTGGATTTTTTCACCATCAACAGTACCTCATCTGATTCAGCCATCTCAACCCTTCTAAATCAACCTCTTCTTCACGATGCTCCAGCTGGGGCACTTCCAGACGTGTCATTTTCTCATTATTTACATCACAAACATCAGGGCATTGATGGGCCACTTGTCGCAGCATCATCAAGGTTGGATCAATATGATTTGGTGATCTACAACATTAAGGGAAAGGCACTTCCCAAGCAGGGGAGGCTCTTACAAGCTGTGATGAGTGCAGGGCCGCTGCTTGAGACACTCATGGTGGCAGGTCCACTGCCCCGATGGCGGAATGCTCCACCAGTGCAGATATTCAGAGGAGGTTCAAACGTGAGATAAAGGTTGGTCCAAAGTAGGGTTTCAATGATGCTTCCGCAGGAATTGCATTTTAAGAGTGCTGAGATGCTGGCCGCTGCAGGTATTGGCAGTCATGCTTCAACTATCAAACGACAAACTTATCTAGTGATGTACATCATGACTACAATACGAGAACATCAGGTCAAAGATTTATATCACAGTATAGCTAATTCAATCAAATCCTATGCAACATCAAATAACAGGATGAAAAGCAAGGAAGAAGACAAAAGGGGAAAAGATCGTATGTATATATAACTTAAGACTTTAAATGCTTCCAGGGGAGCTTTGAACATAAATCTCAAGAAATCAGCCATCAGAAGAATCATCTTGAAGGGAGAAGTAAATGAAAAGAATGCGTTGGGTCCCCTTCACCGGTATTTGTGTCGCCTAACTATTTCCGGGTTATTGGAAGTCTGCCTCTATGCCGTGTCTTCAGTACCAAATGTATCAGGTGTTGGGCCTTGTTATAGGTCCAGCCCAACAAGAAGAAGAAAACAAGGCAGTCAACGCAGAAAAGGCATTCTACTACTGTAATCTTGGGGTCATTATTCACTTGGTCTGCCAAAAAAAACGCATTTCTCCCTTGATCGTCAGTAGGGTTTCCCCACTTCATCACCAACCCAGATCGAGACCAACCATCACTGGATGCTTGATATTCAATCACTGTGAGCTTGTTGTTCAACAAGAATCAAGCATCCGATTAGTGCCTCGAATTA